>MU755095.1:0-23747 GCA_026770625.1 Nicotiana glauca
ATTTTTATGTTTAATTATTAAATTCGTTTAACCTTATAAGTATACATCAACGAAAAATTATTGTCAGATGACTAAGAAAATACCTATCATGTGTTGTTAACAAAATACTACCACAAAAATATTTAAATCGATCATATGTTTGTCAAGTTTTTCAATTTTTACTAATTTTACTTATAAAAAGTTTAACAAAGTAAGATTGTAATAATATTCACATAACAAAAAAACCCAAAAACCCCAAAAAACCGAACCAATCCAATCCATGTACACCCCTAGTTATTTCGTCGGCGGTTTAAACAACACTTACAATAAGTTATGCCGGAATTTATATGCATGGAGTACTCCTATTTCTTTATGCGGAATAAGATTGTGGAGTAAGAATATGTGTATTTGCAATCGAAAAAGTATTCGTTAAAGTAAGTAATTCAATTCATTTATTTTCAATTCTCGTTGCATAATAATCTTGGTACAACTACCATGTAAACATTCCCTTTGTGTTTTCTTGTATAAAGGGGAACTCTCAATGTTGTGAGCCATTTGGGAAAACCATGCGTATTAGCCTAAATGAATAATATCTATTATGTTAAGAATATCTTTTGGACTTAACAAAATTAATAAGACAAACTAAACAAAGAAGAAAATGAAATACGTCGATTGGATAATAAATATTTTAGCAGTAAAAAGAATTTGCTCAAAAAAAAAAAAGTTATCACCAGAATTTCACATGTGTGATAAGAAATACTCATTGACAGAGTTTGTCTATTATCCTTCCAAAATTTTGAGTTGAGCATATTCCTTTTCCAATAAAAGAAAAGGCTTACATTATACATCTTACAGTATTAAATTTAATTTATACTATGATGTTGTAGTTCGTAAATGAGTTGTCATATAGCATGAGTAGGAAAACGTTAATTTTCACAAATCACTCCCCATTAATTTCCAGAGCGTGTGCGATCGAGTGCGCGTGTTGACCTGAGACAAATTAGTAGTTAAGCAACGGCTCCTATAAATAGAATACCCACAACGTACACCTCCAAAGTTATTAAGAGCTAGCCAAAGATGCCTAGCGCCAATATTGCAGTAGCAAACTCACCAGTGCTATTGTCCCCATCACCAACACCCACTTCAATCTCATATAGTAATTATAAACATGTTCGGTCGTCGAGCTGCTTCAGCAATAATATTGAGGTTAAGAAGCCGGCGTCATTTTCCACGTCCATTACTTCAACTATTTTGAAGAGGAAGAGGCCAACGAGGATTACGATACCGATTGTGTCGTTGAGTTTTGAATCCGTTGCTGATCAGACGCTAAATAGGGATAGGTTGGAGAATGAAGTTGAGGTTGAAGGAGAAGGGTACTCTCTCTTTTGCAAGAGAGGGAAAAGGGGTGCTTTGGAGGATCGTTATTCAGCTATCATCCATAATCCTCAGAACCACCCTAAACAGGTAATTTAAAAGTATTAAGAATTTTTTTATCTTATTTCTTGTAGCAGGCACCCTGTGTTATTTTCCAGATTTTAAGTCGATGTGTATAACTTAAACTCTTTTTAAAATGATTGCTATATCTAATAATCATTGGGGTTGATATTATACATTTGTTAATGGATCGTATAATTTTTCAAATTATTATTTATAAACAGTTGGCGTAGTACTTAGAACAAATAAATGCTTAAAATGGTACGTGTATGACAACATTCACCGCCATAGTATAGTGGGATGGTAGGGAAACCTCCGCCTTTAGTTAAACGTCTCGGGTTCAAGCCAGAAAATGAACAACTTATTGGTAGGAGAGCCTGGTTCAAATCCTAATTAGTGGGGCCAATAGGTCACATATGTTCAAGATATCTTAAGAAAAAACTTGTATGGAAATATTCTTATATATGCTCTATGATTGACCCTTTTTGCAGGCCTTTTTTGGTGTATTTGATGGGCATGGGGGAGTAAAAGCAGCGGATTTTGCAGCAAAGAATATAGGTAAAAACATTATAAGTGAAGTGGGTTTAAGGAGTGAAGAAGGACTAAAAGAGGCAGTGAGGGAGGGCTATCTCATTACAGATGCAAATTTCCTAAAGTTAAATGCAAATGGAGGGAGTAGCTGTGTGACGGCATTGATACAGAATGGGAAGCTCGTTGTGTCAAATGCGGGTGACTGTCGAGCTGTTATGAGCAGAAGTGGATTGGCAGAGGCCCTCACAGTCGATCATCGCCCTTCTGAGCAACATGAGAGGGAAAGAATCGAAAGCTCGGTAAGCACTTATCTATAATTTGGGCATTTTGAATTGTAGAAACGTTATGTACTACTTAAGAAAGAACTTATGATTGTATTTAACTATGTCTTTACTTCTTATTTGTAGGGTGGCTATGTAGATTGTTCTCGAGGCGCTTGGAGAATTCAGGGATCTCTTGCTGTTTCAAGAGGAATTGGAGATTTCCATCTTAAGAGATGGGTGATAGCTGAACCAGAGACAAAGATATTGATGATTGAACCAGAATGTGAATTCTTGATATTGGCCTCTGATGGACTTTGGGACAAGGTATATATACAGTTCAAACTTTGTGATCATGCTGGATATTCGGAATGTTAAATCTTGTTTAATTTGTGTCTCTTGTCAGGTTAGTAATGAGGAGGCAGTGGAAGTAGTCCGGCCTTTGTGCATAGGTGTTGGTGACCCAAAACCATCCTCTGCTTGCAGAAAGCTTGTCGATTTGGCGCTAATGAGAGGGTCCTCAGATGATATTAGCGCGATGGTGATTCAATTAGGTCATTTTGTTCAATGCTAGGAGAAGATGCTTAGATGACCAAGATTTGATGGTGTTAAGATGTTATGTCACTTGATCTGAAGTCGAAATACATTGGGATGATTTTACATAATAAGACTCTTTAATTACTTGTAGAAGTAAAGTTAGGTGATAGGATACATATATAATCTTGTGCAGTTTCTCATTCAAAAGGAATAGATGACCGTCAACTGTAACCATTCAATTTTGTAAATTTTGAACTCAATAATTCAATCCCTTCTTCTCTGTGTTGGTACCATTACTATCCCCTTCTTGTACTTACTTGTCAATTTGCAGCTAATTGTGTTTAATCTTCAGGAGACATGCCTCTTATAGATCAACACCCCGACAACCATTTTTATTGTACTTGGATTGGATCTGAGAAAATTACAATGCATATTATCTACAATATATTAAAAACATGAATACTTTATTGAAAAGTCAGATTACAATTTTACCCTTCACTTAGTAAATTACTACAAAATTGCCCTTTTCTTAAAAATTTGCTTTTTTAAGATGTTAATTAAAAGTGGGAAGTCCTTAAGTTAAATGTGAAATTACTTTTTTACCCTTTTAAAAAATCTAATTGCAACATGAACCCCAAATTTTTTTTTTGGTAAGTAAATTTTTTTCATTTCACAAACCAAGTATCACCTTTACAAATCTGTATCTTCAGGCACTTGGACATCATGCTCCAAGCCGTGTACTCTTCTTCTATCTACTTTCACAAAAGAAACAAAAAAGCATATCTTCAAGTTACTATCAACAAACTACTATCACTATAGTCTCGGGTATGACTTCATTTCCTGCAATGTTGTATCTAATTTTCTGTACTTGCTGCCACAGTAATGTATCTCCTGTGCTATTACTCGCAGAACTTCTTCCTTCCTTCTGATTTTCTATTGAAAAACTCTCATATTTCTCTCATGCCAAATATGGTAGACACAAGTTGCTAAACAAATCCGATTATATGTGAGACTTTGCTGATTTCCCCTTTACATTCATTTCAGCCCACCTTACTTCTTCATCCCACCCTTTTGCTCTTCTTGTAATCCCTTGCCATCTTAGTATGCTGCTCCATATCAGCTCAGTCATCGCACATCCAAAAAATAGATGTTCAATAGTTTCAGGATCTTCCTCACACATAGTACATGAGCTATCTTCCACTAGACTCCATTTAGCGACTCTGTCACGTGTTTTTAGTCTGCCATGTAGTGCTAAGAGTAAGATGAATTTCCACTTGGGAGTAGCATAGTTATTACATATTAGTTTTCTCCATGTGCATTTCTGAAATTCTCCTTGCAGCTTCCTGTACATCATATGTATATTGAACTTGTCCATCTTTTTGATTTCCTCCTCTTGTATCTCTGCTTCCTCCATGTATTCTGCAGCCTTTAATATTTTCTGAACTATCCAAGATGCTTGCATTGGTTTTCTCTTCCATAAGCTACCATTTTTTTCATAGTAATAATGTATCCATTTCACCCACAGTTTGTCTTTTTTATTACAAATATTCCATAACAAGTTACTCACAGCAGCTTTGTTCCACAACTGAATATCCATTATGTTCATCCCCCTGCTGTTTGAGGCAAGCAAATCCTGTCCCAAGCAATGAGTGCCCTGTGAGATACCTCAACTCCTCCGGTCCATAGGAACCTCTTACATACACTCTCTATCATTTGTATCAACTTTTTTGGCAAAGTAAAGATCGGTGACCAAAAAGTTTGGACTGAAAATAAGACACTCTTTATGAGTTGAACCCTTCCTGCATAAGATAAAAACTTTGATGTCCAGCTTGTGATTCTGTCAANGCTTGTTGTACATCCTGCTTCACCTCTCCAAAGTAGACACTACTTTTCTCTTCATTTGCTTCCAATCCAGATACATTTGAGAACCTCTTGAAACATTCATATAGTTCCTTCACTGCATCCAATCTTCCTTCTTAAAAGTTTAAAAGTTAAATTATCAAAATAACCTTCTTAAAAATCTAATCAATAATTTCTACTTAATAAAAAAACGTAAAAGGCAACGCTTCATAAATGCCTTTTGCACCCTGAATCTATCTATCTCTCGACCAAAAGACAAACACTTCCTACAAATATTTTTCATCTACAGCAATGCAACTGTTTCTTATGGGTATGTTGTTTTCTTTCTGGTTATGTAAGGTTTTCTCTTTTTTTACGTATTCATTAGTCTAGATTCATATTTATTATCTATATTGATAATATAAATATATATATCATGTCATAGTGAACCCATTATATTGAATCAGTTCTTCTCTTATTCTCTTAAAGTTTTTGTTAGTGGCTTAATTTTCGTATACATGTTGTCACTATTGAAAGTTTTCCCCGATGTTGTGTGTGGGTACGTTATAGCATATATATATCATGTATTTTAGTTATCAATTGATTCAATATTTTGGTTTTCCTTCTCTTTTATGTCTTTTATAAATAGGCTTGAGAATTTATTATTGAATGTTAACGCTGCATTTGAACCACTTCACTTTGTATTTTTGTCCTTATCATGTGACAGTAAACCTTCGTATATAATTTTCTTTGTTAACTATCTTCTTCAGATCTTGCAGTGTCCATGTTACAATAGAAAATAATTCTCTTTGATTCTTAAAAATTGGTAAAAAGAAAAATGTTTCTGAGACAAAGTTTGATTTGCTTGAGGTGAAAAATAGTTTTGCCTTTAGTGTGGTATTATCGGGAGAGGAATAATTGCAGAGAGAGTGTCTCTGCACAAAATATTGTGGCAATCTTACAAGAAGGAAATAATTTTTGAATAAGGCCACGAACTACATATAGTTTTATGCATTAATTATTGATCACTATTAACAATAATCAGAGAAGTAATTAGTCTTTTTGTAACTTCATTCATAGATATCTTTAGTAACAATTACTCCCTTCGATTACTTTTCATTTTGACTTTTCACACCCCTTAAGAAACAATAATTGAAATGCATAATTTACCATGATACTCATATTAATTGATGCATATTTTGTTGGATTTGAAAAAATGATTTGAAATGAGTAATAAATACGGTTGGTCAAACAGGAAAAAATTTGTTGTCCTCTCTTTGACATGCGTAAAGTGCCAAGTAAAAGAGAACATCTAGTTTTAGTATACATTCCAAGTAAAGTGACCGGAGGGAGTAGATTTTATTTCTCCTAACTAATACTCCATCTGTCTCATATTACAGTCGTGTCACTAAAGATATTTATCTCAAACTATTTATTATTGTAGAAGTTCAATATAAAACTGATTATTATTTTTTTTTTTTTTTGCCTATAGTAATAATTGTTCTTGAAGAGGGAGAAAACACATGAATAAAATAAATATTCAATAAGAGAGATTATATCTTAAGACATAAATAAGAGCAGAATAGTCTAATCCTTTTCTTAATTAATTATTTCTTAAGGGGCGTATAAAAGATAAACACGACATATAATATGAGACGGAGGGAGTATTCATAGCAGAAGAATGAAATCAATCAAAACCTTGATAAGGGCCGAATCGAAGATGGAATCCACTTATTCGGTGCAAAATATTCTGCGCAAAAGGAGTTAGGGAAGATTGCTATATATAGGACGCTAACTAAGAAATTTTAGCCGAGTGTTTAATTTTGCTATATGTGAAAGATTATTGGGTGTCTATTTTGTGTGTATCTGCAATCTCTGCTACTACATACTTACGAGGTACTAATTATAATGGGTGCTCTATTTTCACTTCTTGTTGATATATTGAGAATTTATTTCAGTTGATTGTTTACTCTATTGCTACTATTAACTTGCAGATTTTGTTGATAGATAGGGCAATGCGCAAATGAAGCGCTAATATTTGTGAAGAAAGGCACAGTTAAAGGGAAAATAAAAATTTGTACATATACGATTAAAAAATAAAACCAAACAAGAACTGATCATTTTTTTTAACGATTTAATAGAATATTTTTTTTTTAGTATGAGTACATGAGAAATAGATGATTTTATAGTAAGATGTTCGACATTATTTTTTTAATTAAAGAGACTTGACCCCTTTAGTCAACATCTTATACATAGGAACATTTTACTTTGTAACAAAGTTAATGATTAGCTTAAGTTAATTGTATATTTGCAGAGTTTGGTAATTTTTGTTTGAACGAATTATAAAAGTTTAGTGTACATTTGGAACGAACTTTCGTTCGAAAACTGTCATTCTTTTTCTTCATATATTTTATCTAATGTTAATATACTTTATATTCTTCTAACAAGTTTCTTAAATTACGCGATCACACTAATGGTAATACTTTTAATTTTTTACTAATTAAAAGTATTTCAATGCATTAACTAGAAATCATGTTGGATAAGCTTCAAAAATCTGCTTAATAAGCTGCAAAGGTTTTAGCTGAAAATCTTGGACTTCAATGCTTTTGTTGGAACAATCGACTGGTGCAAATATATTCCATAAGGTAAATTAGACGGATTGTGTGTTGCTCATTTATATGTTAAATTGGTAAGGAAAATGGTTGTTGACGGTATTTCGTTCATACTTGTAGGCTATAGCCTATACTTAATCCAAATGTAAAATCTAGGGCTGTTGTTACTGTATTGATCACTTCACCGATTGTAGGAGTTCAACCACCTCATCTAATTTTCATTATAAGTGCGCTGTAAAATTAAGCTCCTACTTTTGTTTACTTCTTTTGCTGAACTTCCATTAGAGTACAAAAATATATATTTAAAAATGCTGGTCATGACAAATCTATCAAAATGGGTGAAAGAAATATACACCAAAAAAAAAATTTAAAAGTACTAGATGAGCTACGATTAACTATATATTTGTACCACATAAAATTAAACTAAGTAAAAAAGAATAACATGTATCTAATTAAACTTTAATTATTCATTTTCATAGATTTAGACTATATCCAATTATATTGACCTTATTAAACATGTCAGTATACGCAGAGGCGGACCCAGGATTTACGTCTTACGGGGGCACCATTATTTTTAGTATGCCAATCTAGAATACGATAAAGTCACATGTGCATCCATTAACGTAATCATTTTTAAATAAATAACAATATAAACAAAATGCAGTATCATTCTTCATACTATACTATAACCATCTAGAATACGAACCTTTAAACCAACCCGAACTAATTTGGCGCATTTTCTTTCCAAATAAAGTTTTAGGAAATTTGTGATCTGGTTGGCAGAGCCCTCTTTGGATGTAGTGTCTTCTCACTTCATCCCGTATTCTAGGGCTATATCTATCAATGGGTATTCTCTCTCCAAGATCGGTATTAAGTGACATCAAACCCTTCTACAAGATGGGAGGAATTGTCTCTAAAACTAGAACTTGGTTGAGAAGAATTAAACCTTGTCAAAAATATGTCCATCTCAATTCACATCAAGAGAAATTTCTATAAAGCAATAATGCCAAACAAAATAATATTTTTAATATGATTAATCACACTCCTTATTTTATTATGAGTCATAACTATATTATTATTATTATTTTATTAAAGATAGAAGAATCACTTACCAATTTCTGAATGGTATCCTTGAAATCCAAATACAATTTGGTCTCAAATCATCCACTTCACTGAAATAATATTTCAAATAGCATTAGCACAAATCTTTAAATACCTATAAAATTAATTTATTAAGATAAAAAATTAGCACACCAACTAAGTTAAGTTCGCTCAAACAATGAATTCAAAAACTAAAAGAAGTACACCTTTTGGGGTCTAAATCAAGGCTTTACCAGCCTCAACAAAATCAAGAAAAATTATAGAAAATTCAGAGATTCAATCAAAATAGAATAGCCAAAAATGAGAACAAGACACAAACAAAAAAAAAGATTGTTGGACCTGAGTTTCAAACCTGAGTCTTGAAGAAGGCAACTACTCCCACAAACCAACTCTTCTATCCCGTCTTTATCATTGAGGGTGCCGCGTAATATATTTATAGGTGTCCTCTCTAAACTAACTTATATATATAGAATATATATACAATATTTTTACCGAGCCCAATGGGTGCACGTGACCCCCCACCCCCTAGCGTAGGTCCGCCCCTGAGTATACGACAATCTACATTAATCATTTACACAAAAAAATATGCTTTGCTCTTCATTTATAATTATTTTATTCAAAATTTTATTTTAATAATATTGATATTATTTTACAAATAATATACTATATGACTCGACATACACGTGTAACGCACGTGCCCAAAAACTAAATACCTCTAAAATCAACTAGGCGTTTCTTTTATCGTTAAGGTGATTGGTGAGTATATTAAAGCTGGTTAGGCGTTTTATCTAACATTTACTCCTATTACTAGCAATCCCAACTATCTCTCTCAAACCCAGCCAAGAGCACAACTAGTTGAAAGACTCATTCTTATTCACAACCGGAAAATCTTTCAGTTCGTAAAAATATAAGCTTAAGAGCTACCCATAACTGATGAGTGGAGTGTAAGTTATTTCCTACGTGGATATATGGCACAATAAGATTAGGTTCATAACTAATATTTAATTAATGAGCGAATCTTATCCGTCATATCGGTTAGTTGATGGACGTACCGGATTAAATAAGAACCTTTATAGATTGGTCATCTCCCCACCGTTACCGTATTTTATTTTCTATCTTCCATCACTAAAGTCGGCCGTAACGAAAGCTAGAGCAAGGGGCGAGAAACCAATTTACCTATTAATGCTTCCGCTTCAAGATAATGGATCCCGCTTCAGGTATGTTTTCTGTGACAATTGTATGTAAGATTATCATGTTCAAGATCCTGATATGAATTAAAGTTTATGCTTACATGTGGTATCACGAGCCTCGATAATTTGAAAAAATAATCTTCGTTTACTCGTACGCCGTGGCTTTTGTCGAGAACAGTATTTCAACGAGACTGTATAAGATTGATCTATTCTATTTTCCTTTTCCTTAAACAAATTTGGCATAATGTAAAAAGCCGTTAAGGGCACCGAAAGGAAAGAACGAAATATTTTTGTAGTTTCTGGCATATTTTATAAACTTAGGTTATTGTCCAATATACTTGTGAGCCTTTAGAAATTTTTATTTTTTTTAAATAAAAGGAATAAATTGTTTATGTTGAAGTTTAGACTATGACTTCAAGAATAATAATTCCTTAAGATAAACCATAAGGATTTTGCTAGAAACTTTTGGTGTTTAAATCGGTTGACATGAAGAATTCAATGTTGACAATAACTTATAAGAACTATGGTGTGTCCATGGCAGGAGCGAGAGATGGGGGACGAGGAAGGGGACGCTGACAACTAAGGAAAGTACCTATAGTAGCTTTTGGGAGCTCAGTTGGAGCTCGAATTCAAGGAGATGGAACACCTAAAACAGCAAAAATGGCTTCCCCTGTGCAAATGGCTGAAGAGATTATATCTTTGGAGGTAGGATCTACATCAAGTGAGTGGGATTCCAAAGAAGCTGGTAATGACGGAACCTATAAAGAATACTACAAAGGTGATACCCAAGAGAAATGCAGAGATGAAGGCAATCAAAGCCAATGAAAGAGTGGTTCCAGTGCAAGCCAATGAAACTGTGATTCCAGTGCAGAAACCAGCTGAACGAGTAGCAGAAATAGCAAATCCGGTGGGTGCATGGACAAATCTATTCCAAGGAAACACATCTGCAACTAATGGCATGTCACTAACCGACATCCCACCACAAATTATTAATGGGCAAACTGTGATGCAATTGGAAGCTGAGGAAGTAGAACTAGAGGAGGAAATATGGAAGTGTGCTTGCCTATATTATAGGAGAGATACCTGGATACAACGCTATGAGTAGGTATATTAGCAAAAATTGATTGAATATAGATATTATGTGGTCTTATTCAATTCAATAATTGATATGCATGCTGTTTATTATGCTGGACCATACACCATCAGTAATCGCCCTATAATTTTAAAGCCTTGGACAACAGATTTTAATTTTAGCAAAGAATTTCCTAATGAGATTCCATTATGGTTGAAATTCCCTAATTTGCCTATGAATTGCTGGGGTAACAATTCTTTGAGTAGGATAGCAAGTGTGTTAGGGACTCTTGTATTTGCAGATGAGTGTACCACAAAGAAACTAGGATATCCTTCACGAGAATGTTGGTGGAAATAAAAATTGGTCTTCCACTCCCTGATGAAATTACAATGGTTGATCCAAAAGGGCAGTATTTTCAACAAACTGTGACATATGACTAAAAGACTTAATTCTGTGGAGTATGTCAAGTAGTTGGGCATATATGTCATGAAAAGGGGGAAGGGAATAATCAGCAAGATGCACAACTTAAAAGAAAGAAGAGTAATAAAGCTGTCATACAAGAATGGAGATGCAAAGGTCCTGTGGAAATAACTTTATCAGATGGAGAGCGAGTAAAATCACTTAAGGAGGAAAAGCAGAGCCAACAACTAAATGAAGAGAAAAGTGTTACTCCTATTTGTAGAGTAAAAGAGAAAACATAAAAGAGTAGAAGGAAAACTATAGCAACAAGCCCAGAGTTCAACCTTCAAAACTTCCCCATACTGTGTTTTGTGCCAACTAAGAATGGATTTGAAGTTCTACATGGAGGGAACAGTGAAGGCCAAGGCCTACCTCTGGATAGAGGGAGGGGGTTTAAAACTATCTAATGAATTGGATATTTTGGAATGTTATAGGAATAAATAAGAGGTATAAACAGAAGGAGTTGAGGAATTATTTGAAAACAAAAAAAAGTAAGACTGGCAAGATTAATAGAAACAAGAACAAAGGATCACAATTCAAGGAAGATTAGCAGCAAAATAGTACCAAGCTAGGAGATGTATAATACTATATCAAGCTGCAGCAAATGGTAGAATATGGTTGGTCTGGGATCCACAATGGTATGAAGTTAAAATGGCGAGAGCTAAAGCCCAAATCTTACACTGTGAAGTCACAATCAAAATAGGGGACATTAATTACTGCCCTACTATATTGTATGGCTATAACACTATGGAACACATGAGAGCATTATGGTAATATTTGAGATGTAGCTGTAGTGATAGTTTATATGAGTCCAAACTATAGAGTACCATATCCTCTATGAGTTTTCACTAAGAACGATAATAAAATAGTAAGTAATTAAGACAGAGAGTTTTACGTGAAAAAATTCCTGCTTAAGGGGATAAAAAACTACGACCTACACTGGTAGGATTTCAACTTCACTATGAACAACTTTTAGATTACAACCTATGCAATCTAGGAATTAAACTCTTAATACTTCACTAACTCGTAATACACCTATTACGAGCCAATTTGCAATACACCTATTATAAATATTTCAACTCATGACTAACTCTAGTCACGACACAAAACAAGGGTTTATGGTTTTACAAAGGGGTTCCTAATAAACACTTCTAGCTAAGAAAATTAGGAGTTACAATGAAGAACAATTACACGAACAACTCAACTAAGGACGGTAAGATACTAGATTTAGGAACTGGCCCGTAGCAGTGTTAAACTTTGTTCTTGATGCACTGGAGAATTGAATACTTGAATATCAGATGGCTTGAATGCTTGAAGTGAATTCTCAAATGTTCAAGTGATGTTTTATTGTAATACTCTTATTAATATAACTTGGATGACATCACTTGAATGATGTAATCACTTGGTTGGTCAAAGGACAAGTGGTTGTAGAATTGTGCTGCACTATTTCTGTGTACAGTGCAGGCAGTCACTTTTCAGTTGTACACAGTTGACTTTCGTACTGCTATCAGGGAAACACAAGGGATCAGGTCCATGTGTTGGTTCTCTATCTTCTGAAGTTATAGCAGTTCACATTAGCTGGAATCTGTTGATTAGCAATGTGTACAAATGTGTCAGGTTCCCTATCTGGTTCTTTGACAGTAAGTTTGTTAGATCATCAAAACATAAAGCTAAGACAATGAAAACCCATCATGCAGGCATGAGTAAACCTTGGCTTGTAATAGGAGATTTTAATGCAGTAATGTACCAAGATGACATCACTTGAATGATGTAATTATTTGATTGGTCAAAGGACAAATGGCTGCAGAACGGTGCTACATTGTTTCTGTGTGCAGTGCAGGCAACCACTTTCCAGTTGTACATAGTTGACTTTCGTTGTGCTGTCAGGGAAACACAAGGGATCATGTCCCTGTGTTGGTTCTCTATCTTCTGAATTTGTAGCAGTTCATATTAGCCGGAGTCTATTGATTAGCAATTTGTACTAAGGGTGTCAGGTTCCCTATCTGGTTCTTTGACAGTAAGTTTGTTAGATTATCAAAACATAAAACTAAGACATTGAAAACCCATCAATTTTCCCCTTTTTGAAGATGAAAAACTTAGACATTGATAACATGTTTTTGGAACAAAAATAACCAGATGAAGCAACAAGAACTTCACAAGTTCCCGCTAACTTTATACTTCTCCCTTAATTAGATCCTTGTTTCAATTATACTTTCCCCTTTTGGCATCATTAAAAATACACAAGCAAGAAATCAACATAAAGAAGTTTAGCCTAGCTAACTCATTCCATATATGTGCACACAATATGATAGAAGAGAGAACAGAGAAACATAAGCATTAGATAGCAAAAGAGGATAGTTTTTATATATAAAACATATGTCTTTGCTTATACAGCAAAGGCAAGGATTGGATTGTTTTTAACGGGAGCAGTACAGGTGCATCCCATCCACATCACAAAAAAACAGAAACAAAAACAATTGCCAAGTCATCTAAACAAGAACACAAAATCCAGAAACTTGTCACTGAGAGGGGCTGCCTAGGAGGCACAAGGAGTAGAAGGCTTGGAAGCTGCAACAAGGGTGTGGAGAACTAGATCTATTCGGGCATTAGCCGACATTTTCTTGGTGAGCAGTTTCTCTTTTAGGTTCTCCGCTTATGCCCTGAGATCAGCATTTTCTTTTGTCAACTTCATTTGACATTGGGGCCCGTTGGGCCTGCAGACCTTCCAGGATAGCGTTCCTCGCCTTTAATTTTTGAATCTCCTCAATTACACTATTTTAAGCATTGATGAGCTAAAAGATTGTTGAAGTACTACCTACCCCTCCATTCTTTTATATACACTCACATTTCTCCAAAGCTGTTTAAGACAAGGTCTGCTTCTTGGTTCCTACATTGCACTGTCCCGGTGGTACTTTGAAGAACTTAAAAACGTGCGTAAGAAGAAAACCATAAGGAAGACCATAGTTTCCATCCTTGAAAGTTTCCACCTTCTGCATATGCTCAATCATGATGGCAGGAAAGCTCACATGTGTAAATCTATCCAGAGCCTCCATCAGATACAAGTCGGACCTCAAAGTTATGGACCTCCTCTCAGCACGGGGTAGAAGAACCTTGTTCACTAACTCGAAGAGCAATTGATAAACAGGGAGCAAGGCTTCCTTGTGAATCCGTTCCCCTTTCTGGTTTGAATTATCCTTCACGATAGCATTTCTGAAGTTTGACCCACATAATATTCACCCCGTTAACTAAAGCACAAATATGGTCAGTGTCAATAGGAAAGAGGTCGACATAGAAGCTTTGGACCTCATCCTCATACACCTTGGGCGCACCCATTTGGAATAAATTCCCCACCATTAAAACTCAACCATCTCAATTACTTGTCTTATGCCAGCCATGTCACAAATTGTTGGGTCAAAGGTGCGACCCAACAAGACCTTTTGGCGCCTCAACCGTTTTATAGCAGACCTAGTCTCACTTTTCACTTTATTTGCAGAACCAAGTTCCTTCACAGTTTCCAACTTTCTCTTGCCAGACTTCACAACACTTGATTTTTCTTTTCCACTAGACTTGTCCGAAACATCCTCATCAGAAAATGATTGTTCACTCACAACATCTTTTGATTTTCCACTTTTTCACAGTAGCTTTTAACTTTAAACTGGGGGTTGTAACATCTTCCACTGAAGCAGAGTGCTTCTTCTTTTGGGACCTTTTAACTAAGGAACTAGGTTCCTCTATTTCTTCCTCATCAACTTCCACCACAGGGACGTCCTTCTCACATAGTACCTCTCCATTTTTTACCAACCTCTTCTTTTTCTTCTTACTACTTTTTGCTCTTTTGGACGGCGGACTCATAAGCCTCTTTTGCTTGCAACCTATAGTAGGTCGCTTAGTAGAAGACTCAGGAGTGATTGCTGCCCTTCGCTTGACAATAAATGCATCTAGAGCTTCGCTTGACAATAAATGCATCTAGAGCAATGTTGTCTTGATATTCCTCTTCACTAGACCTCATCTCAGGAACCAGAATTTCCAAAGTCTTAACGGCAAAGTGTGGAGAAGGTGCAGGAGCAGAACTGACCTGGGAGGGGGATCCTTGACCTGTTTCCTCCGGAGAGGGGTCAGGTCCTTCATGAGAAGTCCCAGTAGTTTCTACTGGTGCAGAACTTTCAAACAGCACCATGGCTCCTTCGTCCACTAACCCCTATGTCTCATTCCTCTGAGACTTAGGTACACTAGAGACTACCTCATGCAGTACTCCATTTGCAAGTACAACAAAAATGGTTGCGATGGTTTCCTCCTCTAGAGACGCCATGGACACCACAAAATCTGAAGGAAGAATTGAGGAAGGTTGATCAACCCTATCCCCTGAAACCTCTACAAACTTTGGAACTTCACCATGTTCTCCACCTTTGCCTTGATCGGTGAGATGAATGACAATTGATTTTTGGGGTTTCTGAGTCCTCATCATTTAGAGGGAGAGGGAGGTCTGAGATAGTCGTATTAAAAGAACAGAAGAGTGTAGGGGAAATTTTGGTTGGAGGTGTTTCAAGTGGTTGAGACTGGAATGGGGACAGATGGTTCATCAGAGACGGAGGGCTCAAGGGTTTTCTCTGTGTTAATTTCTACTGAAGAAGGGATATTCGAGTGGTTTTCAGCCATTGCAGAGATAGAGTTGAGAATTTTTGAAGAAGATCTGATGAGAGGAATATGATCGGTCAAGAGAGAAGAGCGTTTTTAATGAGAGAAGATAATTATGAGGGAGAGAGATAGGAACCGGTTCTGAAATGGCGGTAGTGCGGGGGGGAGTTGCAATATTTTAGAGGGAGATGGAAAGGATTTGAAATGAAAAAACGTGACAAGAGTCTGAAAAGACAGATGGCATGGCAGTTAATATTTGAACTTTTTTAGGATGTGTATTAAAGAATACACAGGACTACTAACCTTTGGTACAAGAACCAGGTTCTTGACCTATTTTTGAAAATTTCAATCCTCTTTTACCACCCAGCAATGCATCTACAGCTTCTATAATCATCATTCATGTCTACATGCAACGGTATTGAAGTGAGTTAGACTTGGCCGTGTAGACATGTGATTTTTGACCCTTCCCAAAATTTTACACATTTTTAGAATAAAATATTTAGTTTAGGTTTAATATCGTTATTTTAAATAATTTTGACTCTCTTAATTTATTTTATCACAAAAAATAAAAATTACAAAAAAATAAAATAAATATTTTCATCTTTTGGTTAGAGTCAATTAGTATATTTATATTTATAGTATTATAACATTTGAAAATACAAACAAAAAAAAAATTAGTTTCATTCGTAGTATTTAGTTTTATATTAGTTTCTTTTAATTTAGAGTAATTTTCACATTTTATAGATACATTGTATTATTTGGTCCTTCTAGCCTAAGTTTAACCCAAAAGACATGGTCCAACCCTAATATTCTTAGCTCATTCTTCCCAATCCATTAGCCCATTTAAGTGCAAGATTTAATCATAGTCATCTAATTCCTTCTAATCCAATGATCATCATCCCTTCCCACCTCTATATAAAATATCCAATTATAAAAACTCTACCTAAGTTTTCAATTCCTAGACCTAGACCTAACTAAGAAAGAAAAATCCCAAAAACAACCAAAAAAAAAAAAAAAGATACGGCAGCCATTCTTGAAAGGAAATAATGGACCAAAAATCTGTCAATCTTCCATTTCCTAATTCCTAAAAAAGGGACGAGCTAATCTCTGAAGATACAGCGGCATTTGTCCAAAAGCCGAGACCAGCGTTTCTATTTTGAGGCAGCGACAACTCCTTCTATTGTCAACGAGCAGCAATGCATAGAGAGGACTAAAAAAAAGGAAATAGAACTCTCATATATTCCTAACACAAAAGACACACACACAAAGGTGGGGGAAATGGAATTTGGACGGTAACGTTAATGCAATTTTATGTCTGATCCAATAGAGAAATGGGTGTTGGAATTGATTTTGCAATCAACCAAAAACAGAAGGAAATATTAAGTTATAACTTAAAAAAACGTTTGGATATGGTGTTCGCATTGAAATTGGTAAAATGGACTACAGAGGAGGTCCTTGTTGAGTCGTACGCAGAGGTTGATTCTGGTGTTAATTCGAGGTTCCGGTTTGTAATTTTGGTATTTCGATCCAAGAATCGTTGCTTTGTTTAGCCCAATTGATTTGCAATTTTCAGCTTTGTCCATCAATAAAAGGTCCATTTCTCAATTTTAATTCTCATTTCATTATGTTACGATAGCTTGGTGCGCGTGTTGGTTGATTTGTGATTCTACGTTGTTTGAGTAGCATGTCCTAGTTTTCCTTTGAATTGTTTTAATTAATTTTTAATTCGATTGTGATGCATGTAATCTTGGATTCTTGAATAAATACTTTTAATTGGGTAGATGAAAAACTTGAAGTTATTTTTTCTTGGCAAGGATAAGAATGGGCCATAAGGTGGGTCTTGGACCATAAAAAATCTGGCCAAATAATAGATCATGTTAGCTATTCTATTTGCCCCAATAATATCTTGTTCATAAATTTGGCCTCACAATAATCTTAAACTAGTTTTTAGAATAAATAATCCATGAATATTTGTGTCTTGCTTTGAGCGCGATTTAATATAAATTATGGTTGTGTACACGTTCGCATGACATAGTTACGATCCTTAAAAAATAAAATTGGGATATGCGTTCGCGCAACTTCGACTGAAATTTCTTAATAATAATAAAGCGTGATTAATTGTGGATACGTACGAGTGACATGATTCTTGATGCGCCAAACTAAATGAGTACACGTACGCGTGACTCGTTTTTTAGGATAACTCCTTAATTACTGATAATCAAGTATTTAAAAGCAATTAAAAAAGGTAAATGCACATAGGTTCTAAAATAAGTAATTAAATAAATTTATTAAGCTAGGCATAAATATTAAAACGACCGTACTAGAATTACGGAACTCGGGAATGTCTAACACCTTCTCCCAGGTTAACAGAATTTCTTACCCGGATTTCTTTGTTCTCAGACCATAAATAAGAGCCAACTTCCTCGATTCGGGATTTTAAACCGGTGACTTGGGACATCATAATTATCTCAAGTGACGGCTCTGATTTTAATATAAATAATCCCGTTTCGATTGTTACTTAAATTGGAGAAACTCTCATATACCTCGTCCGGGGTAGAAAAAGGAGGTGTGATAGCTCTGGCGACTCTGCTGGGGATAAGAACCCAGAACTTCTGGTTCAGGGTTCAGAATTCGAGCTTGTTAATATGATCTATACTTGGCTTTATTGTTTGTTGATGTCACTATATTTGTGGACCTAATGTGTTAATTGTCATTTATTTACCGCTTTGATATTGTTTGAATTGTATTAAAATGCCTTCTTACGACACCCCTCTAAGTCTTCTAAAAATGATGCACACGTTTGCGTGGCTCACTTTTCTCGTGACGACTCGACCTGTCGTCTCATGAGTCACCACTCCATTTTCCCCATTTTTTACTTCTTTATGCTTCATTATCAGTGTCTTGTGTGAACGAGTTGGTTTGGATTGATTTTTAGAAGGAAATGAGACACTTAGTCTCTTTAAGGAAAGCTTAGTTTGGAAAAGTCAACTGGATGTTGACTTATGAGTTAGATGGCTCGGATGTGATTTCCAGTAATTCGGTTAGCTTCGGGGGATGATTTGTGACTTAGGAGTGTGATCGGAAGTAATTTTGGAGGTCCGGTGTAGAATTAAGCTTGAATTGGCGAAGTTAGTATTTTGGCAAATTCCGGTTGATAGGTGAGATTTTGATCCGAGGGTCGGAATAAAATTTCGAGAGTTCTTGTAGCTTCATTAAGTGATTTGGGATGTGTGTGTAAAATTTCAGGTTATTCGGAGGTGATTTGATTAGGTTTTTGATCGAATGCGTATTTCGGAAGTTTTTGAAGAACTTAGGCTTGAATTCGATGAGAATCGATGGTTTATTTGTTGTTTGAGGTGTTTTAATGATTGGAACAAGTTTGAATGATGTTATGGGAGGTGTTGGTGCTTTTGGTTGAGGTCTTGGGGGCCTTGGGTGAGTTTCGGATGGTCAATCGGATCATTTTTGGCTTTGAGGAGTTGCAGATTTTTCATTTCAGGTGTTGCAGAGATTTATCTCTTCGCGTTCGCGTAAAGGGCCTTGCATTCGCCAAGAAGGATTTGGAAGGTAGGAATTTAAGCCTTCGCGTTCGCGTTCGCGTTCGCGTTCGCGTTCGCGTTAGAGGCTCGCGTTCGCGGAAGGCAAATGGGGTTGAGCTTCGCGTTCGCGTCAACCCGTTCGCGTTCGCGTAGGAGGGGCCTGGGCCCCGTTGGCATTGTTCTTCGCGTTCGCGGCATCAGGCTCGCATTCGCATAGTTGTAACAGCTAAAGCATCGCGTTCACGGGTAAGGCACCGCATTTTCGAAGGGTAATTTGGTCAGAGGCAAGTTTTGTTCATCGCGAACGCGGGAGAGCTCTCGCGTTCGCATAGGGTAAAATGTCAGCTAGACAGAAGGGTTTTAATAATATTTCCTTCACGAGCTAAGTCATATTTTCCTCCATTGTTGATCGTTTAAGAGCTTTTGGGAAAAATTGAAGAAGGTTTCGACTGGGATTGATTGGAGGTGAGTCCTATGAACTAAAAACGTGATTATTAAGCGAAATTAATCTTGAAATTCATGGAAACTTGGCTAAAATGGGAAGAACTAGGGCTTGAGTTTTTAAAATTTTAAATTGGCATTTGAAGGGCCATTTGAGCTCGGATTTGAGAGTTCTTGATATATATAGACTCGTGGCGAGATAAACAACCTGTTGATGTGAAAATTTTTGGGATTTGAGAAGTGGGCCCGGGGCTCGAGTTTTGCTAATTTCGAGATTTTTGGTATTTTTCCATTGTTTTTGATTGGGTATTGTTTCCTTAGCATATTTTGACGTATTCGTTGTGGTTTTGATTAGATTCGACACGCGAGGAGGTCAATTCGAGAGGCAAGGGCATAGCGAGCTAGAGTTTAGCCGGCTTGAGGTGAGTAATGATTATAAATGATGTCCTGAGGGTGTGAAACCCCAGAATTTGCACAATGCAGTGCTGTGTTGAGGTGAGACACACACTCTATGATGAGCGTGGGGTCTGTTACCATTGCAATTGGGACTTGGTCCATCCCGATTGATGATTTTACTGTATTTTTGACTGAGATTTAATTATTATCATTATGATTTGGGCTAATTTCCATGTTTGGGGCCTTGTGCCGACCTATAGGACCCTTAGGGGCATTGTTACTGATTGACCTCACTGCACTTGTTAAAAGTCATACCCTCAGTAACGTTTCTAACTGATTAATATAATATGAACTGGCTTTTGAAATTGCTAACCTGGAATGAAGGTAATATGTGGGCTGAGATCTCTATCCTATATTAGTATGCCCGAGAGGATATGTTATATTGAATGAGAGAGGTTGAGAATCCAATAGTGAGGATGTTTTATATATTATGGATCGGGCTGCATGCCGTAGCAATATATTTATATGGATCGGGCTGTACGCCGCAACAAGTGTATACTTATATATATGGATCGGGCTGCGCGCCGCAGCAATATAGCGTTTAGGCTGTAGGAGCCCCTCCGGATTCTGTACACCCCCAATGAGTGCAGTCGACTATTATTATGGATCGGGCTGTGCGCCACAGCGATATACGGATCGGACCGCATGCTGCAGCGATATAATTATGAATTCGGTTATTGTGAAGAGTATATGAGATGAGTACTGGTTTTAAGGAATTTTTCCTGACTTTTTCTCATTCTTTTGTTGTTTAAATGTTCTTACTGCTTTGATATAGAACTGCTTAGTGCTTTTACGTAATTTCATATTGTCAGTCATTATTTATCTTTATTATTCACTGGGTCGGAGTACTCACATTACTCCCTGCACCGTGTGTGCAGATCCAGGTGTTCTTAAGGCGTAGTTCGAGCTATTCTGCAGTTCAGATTTCTTCGGAATTATCGAGGTAGATGCATGGCGTCCGCAAACCCGATTTCTCTCTCTATCTTTCTTTATTTTTCCCCATTTTTTTGACTCTTCTTGTATCAGACTATTGGACTCATGTACTAGAGGATTTTGACTCGTGACACCGGATCGGTGGGCTTTTGTAGAGATTATTATTTTGGTTTTAGCACATTTCGTCTTTGTTTCAGACTTCTATTGACATAAGTTTGGTAATTAAATCCTATTAATCGACATTGTAATAAAAAGGGATTGAGTGTTGAATTGGTCGGGCTTGCCTAGCAAGGTGTTGGGCGCCATCACGACCGGGGTTGGGGTCGTGACATTTCTTTTAGAAGTTATACCAAATAGAACGAGGATGGGCCAGCAACAAGGGCGGGTAGAATTTCATGTTCCCGGTGTGTTGCCCCCTCTTCGGCTCGAGTTGTCCGCTCGGGTAAGCCAGGTCAAGAACACAACCCCAGGCTTAAACCTAGAATAACATAACCTCATGCCAAATAACTAGAAGGAACGTTATTTGCATCATGTGCATTTGACTTAGTGGACTCAACACAGGGGTTGGGTCCGACTAGGACAAGTGTACCTAAAAATAAAGAACATCCTGATGTATTTTACGTGCTACTTGTGTATCTGTTTGTTTCAGCTTACATGTTGACTGACTGTTAGAATAGGGAAAGAAAACAAAAAACAAAAGAAGGAAAAAAAATCGAAAAAAAATCAAGAGTGAGAGGTAGGTAATCCGAAACTCCGACGAAATTTTCAAAAAAAAAAGAGAGAAAGAAAATAAGTGATTCTTGTCAAAAGTAATGTTTCCCTTGTTCCGTCAAAACTAGCCGAACTACGTGGGTCTGATTCTCACTGGATGTGAGATACGTAGGCAAACTTTTTCGGTTCCGGCCCACCATTTTCAAAACAAAATCCAAAAATATTTTTCTTTACTTCTTTTTTTAGAAAAATCTTTCTTTGAGACCCCAATTCTCAAAAATTCAAAAATATTTTTCTTTACTTCCCTTCTTTAAAAAGTTTTTCTTTTAGACCCTGATGATAGGCTATAATTACGTATATTAGTCGATTATTACGCTCTAATTTATTGCACTTTAGTTGAGGTTGTGCTTTAATCGCCAGTGTTTTGCACTAACGGTATATTTTATGCCTTGTAGGAGTAATTCCGAGCTATATAGATGTTATGGAATGAATTTAAGTGATTTGAAGCTTTGACGTCTGAGTAAAAGCTTAAAGAATTAAGCCGGAATCGTGTTCAGAGGTCAAATTTGATAATTAAGTACGAATGAAGACTCGAGGAGGCATATAGCGCACTGTCTAGTAAAATAGACATAACTTTTTGCTCAGACCTTTATTTGGGCTGCATAATATATGGTTGGAAAGCTAACTCAAAGGGCTACAACTTTTATGTTTTATATTTTTTCAAATTCCAAACGAAACAGGGTAAGAACTGCGGTAGGACGTCCACCACGGTCGACACCGCGGTCCGCGCCGCGGTTTGAGGCAGTGCCCTCCGCGTTCGTCACCGCGGTCCACGCCGCGGCCGCGGCAGTTCAGGCGTGAAATATTGTCCTGTTTCGCATAGGAAAAGGTATAATTATTTGGGTCCGACCCTAATTGGTATATATACATGGGAAAATGGTATTTTTGAGGAGGGGACATATTTTTGACATATATTTGACCTAAGGAGGCAAGAACACATTGAGAGCAAGGCGAGGAATTCTTCAACAAGTTTTTCCTTCCTCTTCCTATTTTTCATTGTTGGTTATGATTTTTAGTATTGTAGTTTTACTTACTATTATAAATAGCTAATTCGTTTTCTAGGGTTTTGGTGAAACCCGTTGGGGATGATTTGGTTGTTATATTAATATAGTTTTGAATTGGTTGTTTATCTCTATTTGTTCAACTACGTTTTGATTGTGGTTAATTGAAAGGATCCTCAATTAGCCGTTCTTATTTATTATGTATCTGCTTGAGAGAGAGTGTATATTTAGGTAGTTGTTTGAACAACATCACTCCCGGAGTATAGACGAGAGTCATAACCGAGGGTTTAGAGGTTGGATTAGAGATAACGATACCTCGGGTGCAATCTAAGTGAACTGTAATGTGAATCTAGCTAGCGTAGCTTGAGAGAGTGCGTCTAGTAAATTATCATAATTGCTTGAGAGAGATTTATGGTAGCTGGAGAGTTCATGATTGATAGAGGCAACTAAGTCACAGCTATAAGAAATATACAACCAAGGAAATCAACAACGGGGGAAACCATTACCTTAGAACTTTATTCAAATTGTTTACAATTCAAGCATAGTTAGTTTTCTGCTGTTTATTTATTTTCAATATTGTCGTCTTAGTGATATTAAACAAATACAACTAAGCCTTAGTTCTCTGTGGGATTCGACTCCGGACTTTTAGACCGGATTATATTTGCAGCGACCACTTATCCTTTTTAGGACTAGAGTTGGGCGTGATCAAATTTTAGCGCCGTTGTCGGGGACGAGCAATGGTTTAAGTGTGGGGTGTTGATGATAGGCTATAATTATGTATTTTATTCAATTATTAGGCTCTAATTTACTGCACTTTAGTTGAGGTTGTGCTTTAATCTCCAGTGTTTTGCACTAACGTTATGTTTTATGCCTTGTAGGAGTGATTTCGAGCTATATAGATGTTATGGAATGAATTTAAGTGATTTGAAGCTTTGAAGTCTGAGTAAAAGCTCAAGG
>MU755095.1:37625-58935 GCA_026770625.1 Nicotiana glauca
ATTAGGAAAAATGTTTAAAAAGGTCGTGTCTATAAAAAAAAGTATAGTTTGGTTGCTCGAGGACGAGCAATAGTTTAAGTGTGGGGTGATGATGATAGGCTATAATTATGTATTTTAGTCGATTATTACGCTCTAATTTACTGCACTTTAGTTGAGGTTGTGCTTTAATTAACAGTGTTTTGCACTAACAGTATGTTTTATGCCTTGTAGGAGTGATTCCGAGCTATATAGATGTTATGGAATGAATTTAAGTGATTTGAAGCTTTGAAGTCTGAGTAAAAGCTCAAGGAATTAAGCCGGGATCATGTTCATGGGTCAAATTTGATAATTAAGTACGAACGAATACTCGAGGAGGCATATTGCGCACTGTCTAGTAAAATAGACATTACTTTTTGCTCCGACCTCCATTTGGGATCTATAATATATAGTTGGAAAGATGACTCAAAGGGATACAACTTTTATGTTTTATGTTTTTCCAAATTCCAAACAGAACAGGGTGAAAAATGCGGTAGAAAGTCCACCGCGGTCGACACTGCGATCAGCGCCGCGGTTTGAGGCAGTGCCCTCCGCGGTCGTCACCGCGGTCCACGCCGCGGCCGCGGCAGTCCAGGCGTGAAATATTGTCCTTTTTAGCATAGGAGAAGGTATAATTGTTTGGGCCCGACCCTAATTGGTATATATACATGGGAAAACGGTATTTTTTAGGAGGGGGACATATTTTTGACATATATTTGACCTAAGGAGGCAAGAACACATTGAGAGCAAGGCGGGGAATTCTTCAACAAGTTTTTTCTTCCTCTTCCTATTTTTCATTGTTGGTTATGATTTTTAGTATTGTAGTTTTACTTACTATTATGAATAGCTAATTTGTTTTCTAGGGTTTTGGTGAAACCCGTTGGGGATGATTTGGATGTTATATTAATATAGTTTTGAATGAGTTGTTTATCTCTATTTGTTCAACTACGTTTTGATTATGGTTAATTGAAAGAATCCTCAATTAGCTGTTCCTATTTATTATGTATCTGCTTGAGAGAGAGTGCATATTTAGGTAGTTGTTTGAACAACATCACTCCCGGAGTATAGNCCTTTTTAGGACTAGAGTTGGGCGTGATCAGCTCTCCACCTTGGTACTCCATCATCTCATTCACTTCTGAACTACACATGCCCTGATTCCTTTATAGTCAAGGATATGTAGGCAATTCAGATACCAGAGCTCAGTCACATTCTCCTTTCTCTTAGTTTTTGGTCTCTCCAAATAAGGGTCGGGTCTAAAAACCTGTCTTGTCGTTCTTTATCTGAAAACTCTTCGTGTTTCCAGTCAAAGAGGGGCAGCTGTAGACATGTGATTTTTTACCCTCCCCAAGATTTTACACATTTTTAGCGTAAAATATTTAGTTTAGGTTTAATATCGTTATTTTAAATAGATTTGACTCTTTTACTTTATTTTATCACAAAAAAATAAAAATTACAAAAAAATAAAATAATTATTTTCATCTTTAGGTTAGAGTAAATTAGTAGTTGTATCCTGTTTCCTTCTCTCTCAAACGCTCTCTACCTAAACCCTAATCTTCAGGCGTCGGAAAATAAAGCAAGTAGGGGACAAAAATAAAAACCAAGCAGCATCACTGTTCATCGCGAGAAAGCTAGCGAACTGAGCTGCCATGGCCGCGATGGCCGACAACCAGCCATCTTTTTCGGTTGGTCAGTCTCCCTCCAACAACGTCCAACCACAAACAATACCAAACACCAATTTACAAACTCTAGATTACTCCAGGATCTTGAAACCCATCACGTTAAACACACCATCTATGGTTGCTGATGCAACAACGATCCAACCCATTCCGGTGCGAAAAGCTACTTTCTTGAATGGTCAACCAATTGTTAAATTCATAGAAGTAGAAGTTCAGAGAATGAATGTCATAGAGGGTCTTCAATATGCAGTGGTCGGCAAACTATCTTATGGATCTCCGGAGATTCATGAACTTCGTCGAATTGTTCCGATCCAATGTGGGATCAAAGGTGAGTGCAATATTGGATTCCTTAGAGAACGTCATGTGTTAATTAGATTAAAACTATGGCAAGACTTCTTAGATCTCACATAAAAGAGTACATATTACATCAAAGCCAAAGACGGATACAAATACAAATTGCGTACTCTTATCTAGGATGCAAAATTTAAGGCGGGCAAAGAAACTCCGATGGCGATGGCTTGGATTTCATTCCCCGGACTGCTGCCTACATTTTTTGTGAAGGAAACTCTATTTTCATTAGCCACAGCAGTGAGGAGGCCACAGAGTCTAGATGCAGCGATAATGAACAAAACTAGGCCGAGTTGCGCGAGAGTAAAAGTTCTTGTTGATTTATTGGCTGACTTAACTAAGAAGATACGAATAGACATTAATGATGAAACTACCAGAGGTGTAAGGACAGAATGGGTAAAAGTGCAGTATGACATGTTACCGAAGTACTGCAAGGAGTGTAAGCTTCAAGACCACAATCTAATCGAATGTTGGCGATTGCATCCTGAGATAGTAGAAAAGCGAGGCAATGTGTCAAACGATGCTGATGCAGCTGAAGAACAAGGAAAAAAAATAGCATATGATGCTCCCTTGATGATCCTCACAAGCGAAAAAATTGTCGGCAATGTAAGTGAACAATGGAAAGAAGTTTGAGATAATCAAGCAACCAATAAAGGTATGTAAACCCAGGAACAAAGAAAAATTGGCACTGAAATAGTGCCAGTTGATACTAAATTTCAGCATGTCCAAAATGCAAATGAAATATCTGTTGTGCACTCTCCTGCTACTGAACAACCACATCTGGTTCAATCAGCAAATAAATTTGTTTTTTTGAAGGTGGAAGATGTTGGACAAGAATGAGAATCAACTGATGTCAGTTGAAGAATTCAAGAAACTAAGGAGGCCTTCAAAAATTGGAAATAAAATAATTGCAGAAAATGCTGCAGCTCAACAATTTCAGCGTATCAATGCATATGCAATGGTAGAGATTGAAAAATATCAAGCAAACAAGTTTCAAAGTGTAAATGACCAAACCATACGTGCAGGAGAAGAACCAAACCATGCATATATGGAGGAGGATCGAAGTGTAAATGACAATAGTGATGAAGAAAATGATACCAGACAACTCTTGTCAATTGGTGAGGTAGTCCATAAAATTACTCTGGAAGTAATAAATGATAAGGCAAACATGGACACAGCTGTACAATTTCAAAATTATTTAAGGAGCAAAGTAAATGCAGACAAGGTGAGTGAAAGGCAAGACATCGAGGCATCTTTAACATGTCAAAAAGATATAAAGAATGAATGTCTGATAAATATTACAATAGCTGTATGCGAACACTCTGTTGTTCCAAACAGAGAGAATACTCTGTCTCAAAACAGAGTTAATACTGGGAGAGGTGCAGATATGATTACAAGCGCAAACAAGGAAATTATTCCAGTTGTGGAGGAACTAACGGGCACTCCTACTATTCTTTTTTCTAGTCCACAAGTGGAAAAAATTATCAAAGAATCACAAATTGAAATGATAATATATGCCAATCCTATATTCATGCAACCTTTGGTAACCTTGAACACATCGGCGTATGACATTCCTTCTCAATTGTGCGAGTCACTTGGTGAACATGGGGATGAATCTGGGCAACCCATACTGTCCACTGGCAATAACAACGAAATAATAGTTGGAAATTTTGACAGTGCAGTTGGAAGCAGCAGAAAAATGTTACAAGCACCACAGCCATTACTCATTCTGGGCAGCAGCAGCTCTCCAGAAACTATCTCAGAAGCGGGTAAATCTGCTGCACAGCAACACAAACGTGAAGGCACTCAAGGTGAATATCTTCCAAATGCAGGACAACAACAATATCAAACTTCATACCAGGATCGAGCACTACTGGATAATTTGGACAGTCCAAAGCCTCAAAGATGTGCATACTCAACTGGCTCAAGAACGACCTCACAAAAGAAGAAAGTTTCAGAGGCAAAGAAACATGAACCTTGTAGCGCAAAGAGAACGAAGAGGCATGAACCATTATGGATGGTTATACAAGAAGAAACTAATCAAAAACTAGAGGCCAATTTACGTATGGCTTTTTTCGATGAAGCTGAAGAAGGTGAATTGATTGAATCTTATCCAGAAGAGGCTGCTACAATTGGAGATGTCTCTCCTAATCGTAGTGTAAAAAAGAAGGTGATTTAAGAAATAACATTCAGGCGACTCCCAATGAGAGCTGCAAAGCAAAAAGGGGTTGCCCCATCCATATCTACGAGGTCGAATAGAGCCAATAAGAAATAATGAATTTTGAAGTTTTTTTGAAGACGGTTAAAGAGGATTTTAAGAAAGATCATATTGAAGAACTCACAAGTTTGATAAATGAGGGGCAAGACTCTAATTTCTACATTGTTTTAATTTATCATTTTCAAAGCATCATCATTTGTAATAGAGTCATAGAGTGTGTTATAAACTTTATGGCGATCATAGAATAATTGGTACTTTCAAGTTCCTATTTTTTACATGCTTGCTAGAAGACGAGGCCTTTTCTTTGCCTCAATAGGATTAGTAAGATAAGGTCGATGCCTCCCCCCCCCCCCCTGCATGTATTATTCCTTTATGGTTTTGCTATTTTTTTATTAATAAAAAAACTACAAGGCACGCCTATTAGTGTAATTTGAAATAATAAAAAGAATTAGTATATTTATATTTATAGTATTATAACATTTGAAAATACAAAAAAAAAATTAGTTTCACTCGTAGTATTTAATGTTGTATTAGTTTATTTTAATTTAGAGGGATTTTTACATTTTATAGATACATTGTACCCTTTAGCCTAAATTTAAACCCAAAAAATACACTCCAACCCAATTACCCTTAGCCCATCTTTCCCAATCCATTAGCCCATTTAAGTACAAGATTTAATTCTAGCAATCTATTTTCTTCTAATCAAATGGTCATCATCCCTTCTCACCTTCATATAAAATATCCAATTATAAAAACTCTACCTTGTGTTTTCAATTTCTAGACCTAGACCTAGCTAAGAACGAAAAATCCCAAAAACAACAAACAAAAGGGAAGCCATTCTTGAAAGGAAATGATGGACCAAAAATCTTTCAATCTTCGATTTCCTAAACCCTAAAAAAAGGACGAGCTAATCTCCGAAGATACAGCGGTATTTGTTCAAAAATCGAGACCAGCATTTCTATTTTGAGGCAGCGACAACTCCTTCTGTTGTCAACGAGCAGCAACGCGTAGAGAGGACTAAAAAGAGGAAATAGAACTCTCATATTTTCCCAACACAAAAGACACACACAAAGGTGGGGAAATGGAATTTGGACGGTAACTTTAATGCAATTTTATGTCTGATCTAATAGAGAAATGGGTGTTGGAATTGATTTTGCAATCAGCCAAAAACGGAAGGAAACATTAAGTATAACTAAAAAAACGTTTGGATCTGGTGTTAGCATTGAAATTGGTAAAATGGATGACAGAGGAGGTCCTTGTTCAGTCGCACGCAGAGGTTGATTCTGGTGTCTATTCGAGTTTTCGGTTTTTAATTTCGATGTTTCGGTCCAAGGATTATTGATTTGTTTAACTCGATTGATTTGCAATTTTCAGCTTTGTCCATCAATAAAAGGTCCATTTCTCAATTTTAATTCTCATTTCATTATGTTATGATAGCATGGTGCGCGTGTTGGTTAATTTGTATTCTACGTTGTTTGAGTAGCATGTCGTAGTTTTTCTTTGAATTGTTTTAATTAGTTTTTATTTCGATTGTGATGCATGTGGTCTTGGGTTCTTCAATAAATGCTTTTAATTAGGTAGATGGAAAAATTGAAGTTATTTCTTTCTTGGCAAGGAATAAGAGTAGGCCATAAGGTAGGTCTTGGACCATAAGGAATCTGGCCAAATAATATATCATGTTAGCTAGCCTATTTGCCTCAATAATATCTTGTTCATAAATTTGGTCTCACAATAATCTTAAACTAGTTTTTAGAATAAACAATCCATGATTATTCGTGGCTTGCTTTGGGCGCGATTTAATATAAATTATGATTGTGTACACATTCGCGTAACATAATTGCGATCATTAAAAAAAATCGGGGTATGCGTTCGCGCAACTTTGACCAAAATTTCTTAATAATAATAAAGCGTCATTAATTGTGGACACATGCGCGTGACATGATTCTTGACGCGCCAAACTAAATGAGTACACGTACGTGTGACTCATTTTTTAGGATAACTCCTTAATTACTGATAATCAAGTATTTAAAATCAATAAAAAAGGTAAATGCACATAGGTTCAAAAATAAGTAATTAAACAAATTTATTAAGCCAGGTATAATTATTAAAGCAACTGTGCTAGAACCACGGAACTCGGGAATGCCTAACACCTTCTCCTGGGTTAACATAATTCCTTACCCAGATTTCTGTGTTCGCAGACCATAAATAAGAGTCAACTTCCTCGATTCGGGATTTTAAACCGGTGACTTGGAACACCATAATTATTCCAACTGGTGACTCTGATTTTAATATAAATAATCCAATTTTAATTGTCACTTAAATTGGAAAAACTCCCTTATATCCCCTTTCGTGGTAGAAAAAGAAGGTGTGACAGGCCGGAAAACACTTTAGCTAATATAACCTGAAGGCGACTTTCATAGCCAACTGATGGGAATCAGGTTCTCAATTAGGCTTCAATAGCCCCAGCTTCAACCTATTCCTTTCAAAATGCTTCCTATTCAATACTTTGGTGAAGATATATGCAATTTGGTCTTTTATACTGCAGAACTTCATATAGATAAGCCCCTTCTCCACATTGTCTCTCAGAAAGTGATGTCTCACATCAATGTGCTTAGTTATTTTGTGTTGAACTGGATTCTTGGCCATATTGAGAGCACCGGTGTTATCACATAGAAGAGGCACACAGTCAGTGTACACCAAAATCTTTCAATTGTTGTATGATCCATAGGAATTGAGCACAACAAGAAATTGCAACAACATATCATGCTTCAGCTGTTAAAAGAGCCACTGAGTTTTGCTTCCTTGTGCCCCATGAGATGAGACATTATCCTAGAAAGTGAGCCATTACAGAGGTACTTTTCATTTCCTAGATAACTAGCATAGTTAGCATCAGCATACCCAACAAGATTAAAGTTGTCACCTGAGGGGTAATACAAGACCAGGTCCTGTGTTCCCTTAAGATATCTCAAAATTCTTTTGACAACCTTCAGATGAGATTCCTTGGGATATGACTGAAACCTTGCACATAACCCCACACTAAAGACAATATCATTCATGTTGGTAGTAAGGTAGAGAAGAGACTCAATAATGCCTCTATACATAGTTTGATTTACAGGAGATCCAGACTCATCCATTTCTAGTAGATTAGCAGTTGCAATGGGAGTGTCTATCACTTTTGATGCTTCCATATCAAAACTCTTCAAGATCTCCTTGATGTATTTATGCTGGCAAATGAATGTACCCTTTGTGTACTGTTTCACTTGAAGACCCAAGAAGAAATTCAACTCACCCATCATACTTATTTCAAACTCACTTCCTATGAGTTTTGCAAATTCTTCACATAGTGAATCAGCTGTTGCCCCAAAAATAATATCATCAACATATACCTGAACAATGAGCAAGTTCCTCTCCCTTTTCTTCAGGAACAAAGTGTTATCAATTTTTCCTCTTGTAAAATCATTTTCTAAGAGGAACTTTGACAGCCTTTCATACCGAGCTTGAGGATTCTGCTTCAACCCATACAATGCCTTGTTCAGTTTAAACACATATTTAAGGTGTTCATGGCATTCAAACCCCGAAGTTTGTTTTACATGGACTTCTTCCTTAAGAAATCCATTCAGAAATGCACTTTTGACATCCATTTGGAACAAAGTGAATTCCATATGTTATGCAAAGTCAATTAGGATTCTAATAGCTTCCATACGAGCAACCGATGCAAATGTCTCATTATAATCAATTCCTTCCTCCTGATTGTAGCCTTGAACCACTAGCATAGCCTTGTTCCTTGTAATGTTTCCATGTTCATCAAGCTTGTTCCTGAATACCCACCCAGTTTCTATGATGGTTCGATCTGAGGGTCTAGGTACCTGGTGCCATACATTCTTTCCCTCGAATTGATGCAACTCATCTTGCATGGATGTAATCCAGTCTGTATCCATTAGGATTTCCTTGCTGTTTTTGGGTTCTATTTGGGAAAGAAAGGTTGATAAGGCAAGTGAATTTCTGGCTTTTGATTTGGTTTACACTCCAGAATCTAGAGGGGTAATTATGTTGTCAAGAGCATGAGAGCTTCTGTGTTTCCAGTTGGGCATTTGAGGCTTATTTGTAGAGGAGCTGGGTAGATCTAACAGGTTTCTTTGTATTTTACTCTAAGCCACCTATGGAGTACCTTGCACTGCATCAACCACTTTCTCTTCAGCTTCAGTGGTTGTAATTATAATACCTGGTTCCCTTGAGGAAGAAGTTGCATTGTTTCCACTTAGCTCATTCACTTGACTCATCATGTCTGCCTTTCTGTTTGCCATGTCAATGACTTCACCTGGAACCAATAAAGGTTCTCCATCTTGATCATCCTTGCTAATTTTCTCACAGGAGAGATATGACTCATCAAATATTACGTGCACACTTTCCTCAACATAGTGAGTCTTCTTGTTCTATATCTTGTAAGCTTTGCTTTGCGAAGAGTACCCCCAGAAAGATTCCTTCATCACTTTTGGCATCAAATTTTCCATGATGATCCTTTCTACTGTTGAGAACATAACATTTGCACCCAAATGTTCTTAGGTGAGTCAGCTTGGGTTTCCTTCCATTCAGGAACTCAAATGGAGATTTTTTCAGGAGAGATCTGATCATGCACTTGTTCACCAAGTAGCAGGCAGTGTTGACAGCTTCAGCTCAAAAGTTCTTTGCAATCCCACTGTCGATCATCATTATTCTTGCCATTTTCTCAAGAGTTTTATTCTTCCTTTCCACAACTTTATTTTGCTGGGGAGTTCTTGGGGCTGAGAAGTTGTGAGTAATGCCATTTTCATTACAGAATTCATGAAATTTGGCATTATCAAACTCTGTTCCATGATTTGATCTAATGCATGCTACTCTAGACTCCATCTTCACTTGGATTTTTTTCACAAAGGCCACAAATACCTCAATGGTTTCATCTTTTGTTCTAAGAAACAGAGTCCAAGTGAATATGGAATAGTCATCCACTATCACAAAGATGTATATTCTTCCTCCCCTATTTTACACTCTCTTAGGGCCACACAGATCCATACGAAGGATATTAAGTGGCTTTGAGGTACTAACATCTTTCTTAGACTTGAATGAGGACTTCACATGCTTCCCTCTAGCATAGACATCACATACTTTCTGTTCTTTGATCTTTGACACGAGCAGACCACGGACTAGGTCCTTCTGAATCAGTTTGTTCAGAAGAGAGAAACTTGTGTGCCCCAGTCTTCTGTACTACAGTTCAGCATCATTATCAACAGCTTTCAAGCAACTCAGATCACCACTTTGTAGAGACTCAAAATCAGCAACATAGATGTTCTTGTATCTTTTGGCCATAAGTACCACTTCACCAGTTACCAGATTTGTAACTATGCATATCTTGGACAAGAATTCTACCTTTTTTCCTTTATCATAAATCTGAGAAACACTTATGAGACTATACTTAAGACCATTAATATAGTACACATTCTCAATTGAGTGAGTGAGTGATTTCCCGACTATTCCAACTCCGAGAATGTATCCTTTTTTCCCATTGCCAAAGGATACACTCCCTCCTTGCATGGCCTTTAGTGAAAGAAAGTCCATGGTATTCCCAATTATGTGCTTTGAACATCCACTATCCATGAACCATTGTTGACTTCTTCCTTTCACTATACCCTGTACAAGGAAATCAATAGTTAGTTTTAGGAACCCAAACAAGTTTGGGTCCCTTGTTGTAGGCAAGAGGATGAATAAGACTTTCTTGGTCCATGCAGGTAACATGAGTTTTTTATGGGTGGCACCTGTTCCCTTTTTAGTAGTTACCTTTCAGCAAACACTTTATTTTTCTGAACAGACTGAACCGTGGCTTGGCAATTTTTCTTGAAATTCCCATTGCTCCCACAATGGGTACACAACCAGTTATCTGATATAGTAACATACTTGCTATAGGGGTTGTAAGGAGTTCTCTCCCTGTGAAACCATATTCCGTGACTGTTTCCACCATTATTAACATACATGGCAGTATAGCTTCTAAGGACCAGGTCCACTTGAGGGACTTTTCAAGATAATTTTTTACTCTTTCTAGTTCAGTTTAAAGATGCTTGCTTTTCTCAAGTTCAACACAAGCTAGTTTTCACAGCTTTCAACTCACTTTCAAGCTTAATGTGTGCCTCACTGGCTACCTCTTTTCCTTTCTCAGAATTTCCAGGTCTAGATTTAGTTCCTAGTCCCTCTATAGTTTCCTTCAGGTCAGCAATCACTATTAAGAGGTCATCTCTCTCTTCCTCAATTTCAGTCACTCTCTTCACTAGCACATGTTTATCTTTACTTAAATTCTCAATGTTTTTTTAAGTCAACTGCTACAACCACCAAATCATCTCTTTCGTGTTCTACACAAGTAAATTTTTTCAATTAAAACTGTTTTTTAATTTTCCAAATTGCTTATAGTTTCCTTAATATCAACTTCACACACTACCAAATCATCTCTTGTCTGTTCAGCTTCTCCTAGTTCTAAGGTCAAGTCATATTTATCCTCTACAAGACTTGATATGAATCAATTAATATACTTGCTAATGACATGAGTTTCATAGTGGAGTAGGATTTCAAATTTCTCTGAACATCCCTAAAGTTTACCTCATTATTGTCATCATCTTCATCATCGTCTGATTGAGCCATCAAAGCAAATATTGAATCATATTCATTTCCTTCACTTTCAACTTCCATCATGGAACTGTCACTTATATCAATTTTTTCTTCAGACTCGCTGGAGGAATCTCGCCATGCTGCAAGAGCTTGTTTCACCACATTGTCAGTAGATCTTTTCCTTTTGAAATGCTTGTTAGGAACCGGGTTCCTCTTTGTTGCTTTATCAGGGTTGTATTTGGAGTGTTCTTGCTTCATGAAAGGACAATCTTTGATGAAGTGCCTTGGCTTTCCACACTTGTGGCAAAGGTCATAGTTCTTTGGTCTGCTGGAGTTGCCCTTTTTCAGTAATTCTCCATTTCTTCTGACCATCTTCTGAAACCTTTTGGTTAAGTAAGCCATGTAACCGTCCACCTCACTTGAGTAATTGCTTTTAGCTTTGAGTACCAGGTTATTTTCCTTCTTTGGTTCTCTTCTTTCACTGTCTATCTTTCTCTTTATTTCATAGGTTTTTAGATTTCCAACTAGCTCGTCTATGGTTAGTTCCAGCAAATCCTTTGCTTCAGTAATAGCATTCACTTTACTCTCCCATGAACTAGGCAGGATACTAAGAATCTTCCTCACTAGCTTGTTCCTGGGATTGAATTCACCAAGTGAGTGTAACTCATTTATGATGGAAGTGAATCTTGTGTGCATATCTTGAATAGATTCACCGTCCTTCATCCTAAAGAGTTCATACTTGGTGGTGGGCATATCAATATTAGATTTCTTTACTTGAGTAGTTCCCTCATGTGTTGTTAGCAAAGATTCCCATATCTCCTTGTCGGTTTGACAAGCTGAGATCCTATTGTACTCGTAAGGTCCTATGCCACACACTAAGATTTTCTTGGTACGAAAATTTTTCTCCATAGCTTTCCTATCTGTATCGGCGTATTATTTCCTGGTCTTGGCATCGTCAATGAAAGATCTCTGACGCTCTTTGTTGGGATATAAGGACCATCGCATATGACATCCCACAACTCAAAGTCTTCTGCCATGATAAACTCATGTATTCTCGTCTTCCACCATCCATAGTATTGCCCGTTGAACCTGGGTGGTCTATACGTAGATTGACCTTCTTCAAAATTTAGTGGAGCATCCAGAAAGATCCTCCCTAGGTGTTAGCCTGATAGGAGGAACCCGCTATGATACCAATTGATAGTTTATATGAGTCCACCAAACCATAGAGTACCAGGCCTTCTATGAGTTTCCACTGAAAATGATAATGAAACTGTAAGTAAATAAGACAAGGAGTATAACGTGGAAAAATTCCTGCTCAAGGGGATAAAAATCACGACCTACACTGGTAGGATTTCAACTTCACTATGAGAAACTTTTAGATTACAACTTATGCAGTCTAGGAATTAAACTCTTAATCTCTCACTACTCGTAATACACCTATTACAAGCCACTTTGAAATAAACCTATTACAAAGACTTCATCTCATGACTAACTCTAGTCACGACACAAACACAAAGGGTTTATGGGTTTAAAAATGGGTTCCTAAAAAACACTTGTAGCTAAGAAAATTAGGAGTTACAATGAAGAATAACTACAAAGAACAACTCAACTAATGATGGTAAGATACTAGATTTAAGAACTGGTCCGAAGCAGTGTTAAACTTTGTTCTTGATGCACTTGAGAATTGAATACTTGAATATCAGATGGCTTGAATGCTTGAAGTGAATTCTCAAGTGTTCAAGTGATATTTTGTTGTAACACTCTTATTAATACAACTTGGATGACATCACTTGAATGATGTAATCACTTGGTTGGTCAAAGGACAAGTGGTTGTAGAATTGTGCTGCACTATTTTTGTGTACAGTGCAGGCAGTCACTTTCCAGCTGTACACAGTTGACTTTCGTACTGCTATCAGGGAAATACAAGGGATCAAGTCCATGTGTTGGTTCTCTATCTTATGAAGTTATAGCAATTCACATTAGCTGGAATCTGTTGATTAGCAATGTGTACCAAGTGTGTCAGGTTCCCTATCAGGTTCTTTGACAGTAAGTTTGTTAGATCATCAAAACATAAAGCTAAGACAATGAAAACCCGTCATGTAGGCATGAGTAAACCTTGGCTTGTAATAGGACATTTTAATGCAGTAATGTACCAAGATGACAGACTATTTGGAAATCCAATTACATATACTGAAGTTAAAGAGTATTCTGAGTGCATGCATGAGTTACTACTAACAAAAATCCAATGGAGAGGGGACTACTATATCTGTTCAAATAAACAGTTGGAAGCAGACAAAATTTATAGTAGATTAGATAGGGCATTTGGAAATCATGAGTGGATGATGGCATGAGGGCATCTGGTAATGGATTATGACGAGCCTTTCATATATGATCATGCACCTATATTATTAACAGTGTCTTCTTCTAACAACAATATCAAGGCTCCTTTCAAAATTTTCAACATATGGGCTGATCATAAGGAATTTTTGGATATAATATGTCACGACCCAAACTGATGGGCCACAACGAGCACCCAATATCTTACTCAACCGAGAACCAACATAACGTATCTTTCATATCATTTCATCAAAGGTAAATGAACCCGAGTAAAGCATGAGGAAATACAAACTTATACATATGAAGTACGGGCCAATAAGGCCGACATGATTCTTTACATACTCAAAATATAGACCGACAATGCCATACAAGTATCTATTTACATGATATATGTATACAAGCCTCTAAGAATACATAATGTCATAAGGTCGGGATAGGGTCCCGCCATACCAATCAATCATATACTAATCATACTGACCAAAGAAGCAACACCGAAGTAAATGGAGTGCACCAACACTTTCTACTGAGTTGACAGCCTACTTGGAGGACTCTCAACCTGTCTATCAGGACCTGCGGGCATGAAACGCAGCGTCCCCAGGAAAAAGGGACGTCAATACGAATAATGTACCGAGTATGTAAGGCACCTAAATAAGTACGTAAAAGATATGGAATAAATATAGAGTAAATGACTCAACCTGTAAGTCTGGATAACTCTGAAAATCATGAAATACTTATAATGTCATGTATATGCGTATGAATATCATGTCGTGCATAGGTACATGTGTTCATAATATCATCTAGCCTCTGAGCGCATCCTATCATATCATCTCGGCCACTTTGGGCAAAATTGTCAACGTATACCAGCTGATCAGGTGGTGGTGCATATATAACGCCATAACCTTTTCCCATAACCCATATACATATAAGTACATATATACGCGTATATAACGCCGTCTAATTCATGGGTCAATTTACAAGTATAAATGCATGAAATGCATAAGAAATACGTTAATAAGATTTTCTCGGAATGCCATAAAACTCAATATGCCTTTCGAATAAACTTTATCAAATACATATTTTTCTGAGATCTATGAACAGACGATAGAATAATAAGTCCTATGGGAGGATAAGAACATACACATCTCTAGCACTTCTACGAATAGAGTAATTTATGGAAGCTCTGTATTTGCTCGTTTCGTTCATGTCATATAGATCATGCCACAAGAAAGAAGGGATAGCCTTAACATACCTTAACTCCATTGAGTCCTTAATACCTTCTATTATATTCTTCAAACAACTCAACTCAATCTACCACAACATAAGGAGATTCAAAATCAGTGCCGAGTAAAGGTTATGTCCGTAACTTAAACTAGTTGCTTGTTTATGTAAATTTGGCAGCATCTCCCCTATAACAAGGCCCTCCTCCAATAGCATATACCAACAATAGCAAGAACACAACAATAAAAACCTGTATGCATCATGTCCCAACCTTATCTCCATCACAATATACCACAAAACATCCTACACACCCTAATCACTTCATACATAAAATAACAACCAAAGTAGTGTCCAACAACCTAAAAAATGTAACGACGAACGACCAGCCAACCAACCTGCCATTATGTGGTGTTTCTCCACACTCTTTCTCCTCCCAAACTCCATAAAAACAGTAGCAAAATAGACAACCCAACAGAAACATGAAATAACCCACAAAATAGTCCCGTAATTTAACAACTCAAAATCTTTCAGTTTATTAAAACATGTTTCGACTTGTCTTTTCTTTCAAATTGAGCAACACAACCAACAATACATAATTAAGACTCTAATCCTATAAACCAGCCATCAATTCAACTTAAAAATAAGTTTACAACCAGCCAACAGTGATGCAATAACAAATAACATACCACTCATTCGAAACTCGCTAGGTCTAGCTTTACGGATGATCTACAACTCGTACAAGCATAGATAATGGAAGGAGAATCATAAACTCATCTGGGATTGAGTAGAACCACGAAAACTAGTCCCTCTCCATCAAAAATCAGTCCCACAATGCATCTATATGAAGGAGAAAGAGAAACTAGCAAGCTGTCCGGGGATTTCGGCACTAGAATCGTATCGTAACATCCAAAATAACCTAGGGTTTGTATGGGATTTTGGGGAGGAGGTGCAGGGGTTCAATCTGATTTTTTGTCTGTGAAATAAGTGAATGAAATAAGTTAATATGTCCTTAAAACACCCCTCTTGGCCGACTTTAGGGCTTTTAATTATGGCTTCTTATTTTGGCAAGTAGGTGATGCACCTACTTGTCACCTACCATTTTGTGCAGTCTCACAAAAATGTGAATCTCTCTATAATAAAATGTTGTATCAATTAATGGTTTAATCTGTTAGAAAGTAGACTCATAGATCTTCAATTTGGTAGGTAGATCATCCCGTAATTTCAAGTATATTGGGAGAAATGCTCGGCTACATTTGACCTAATTTTCACCATATTTATGAATGTAACTTGTGATGACCTTTTCCAACTTTTATTTCACAAATTGCTTGACTTTAAAACATGACACACGACTATCATACGACTAAAATAACTCATAACATAATCTTCTTATAAGGTTAAGCACCCTAGTCTCACCCCAAAAGTACATGTTATAACTTTCCCAACTTGTCGATTTTTTATGAAACTTATTTTCTTTAATTCATTTTGCTTCGAAGCCTTTAAACCCTCTTAGTACTTGGTATTCATGATCTTAAATATTTGTAACCTCTATTTTAAAATGATTAACTTAATTTACGTACTTTCAATATTGATCTCATTTTTGAGTTTACAACAATTGACATACGGAAACTCTAACGTACGAAAACATGGGGTGTAACATAGTAGAGGAGACCTGGCAGCAAACACAATCCACAAGCAAGATGAAGAAAATCTAAAAGATGTTGAAATGTCTTAGATCAGTACTAAGGAGATTGAATAGTGAGGAGTTCAAGTCCATTCATCAGAACATAGAGAAGGCAAGACAGGAACTAAAGACTACTCAAGAGAAAATGCATATGAAGAATAATACAGAACTATTTGAAAAAAAAAAGAGTTGATACAATGTTTGGAGAAGCGGTCAATGGTGGAAGAAAGTGCTTTACAACAAAAGTCTAAGGCAAGCTGGATCAAGCTAGGGGATTCCAATAATAAGTACTTTTTAGCACTAATCAAAGAGAGGACTCACAGAAAGCAGATAACAGAACTCACAGCTCTCGATAATAAGAATCTTTCTGAAGCAAAGGAAATCAGAGAAGAGATAGTAAATTTCTACAAAGGTTTGATAGGATCTGCAGGTCATATGTTACCAGCAGTCAACAAGCAAATTATGAGGAAAGGGCCAATCATTTCTCAGTAGTAAAGAATTAGATTATGTGTAGAGGTGACAGAACAAGAGATTTATGATGGACTATCCTCAATAGGGAATGATAAATCACCAGGTGTGGATAGATACAATGCATACTTCTTCAAAAAAGTATGGACTATTGTGAAGGTAGAAATTGTTGAAGCTATTAAGGAGTTCTTCACTAGGAAAATGTATAGGGCAATTAACTGTACAACTATTACTCTGGTTCTAAAGACTATGAAGCCAAATACAGTGAAACAATATAGACCCATTGCATGATGTACTATGCTATACAAAATGATTAATAAAATACTAGCCTCCAGATTGCAAGAAGTGATTCCAGATATCGTTTGTGAGGCCCAGTCATGGTTTATACCAAGGAGGAAAATATTTGACAATATCATTCTTGCTTATGAAATAGTCAAGTCCTAACAAGGAAGAATGTATCTCCTAGATGCATGATAAAAATTGACTTGTAAAAAGCATATGATTATGTTGAATGGTCATTTTTTAGGCGGATGCTCATTGAGCTTGGATTCCCAGATCAATTTGTTCTTTGGATAATGGAGTGTGTTCAAATAATAAACTACACTGTGATAATCAATGGTGAGCCAAGTGAACCTTTCAATGCAGCTAGAGGGCTTCAACAAGGAGATACAGTGTCTCCTTTCCTATTTGCAAGTGCTATGGAGTATCTAAGTAGACAACTCAATGAACTGAAGGAAGATAGATTATATCAGTTTCACCTAAAGTGTGCAAAACTAGGTATTCTTAGTTTTGCAGTTAATCTGATATTGTTTATCAAAGGGAACTTATCTTCTATTACTACTATCTATAAGTGTTTCAGACGGTTCTCTGAAGCTTCAGGATTTCAAGCTAATCTTGGGAAGAGTTGTGTGTATTTTGGTGGGGTTAAGAAGGAAACTCAAGACAACGTATTGATTCATTTGGGGTTTGTGCATGGAAGTTTGCCTTTCAAATACCTGGAAGTGCCTCTATCAACAAAGAAGATCACTTTAAAGCAATAACAACCGCTAATAGAGAAGATCACAGATAGAATTACCTCTTGGACAGCCAAAAAACTATCTTATGCAGGCAGAGCTCAGTTAGTCAAGTTTGTGCTGTTTGGAATTCAAGCATACTGGGCTCAACTATTTCTTATACCTGCAAAGGTCCTGAGAACTATAGATAATTACTTCAAGAGTTATGTATGGTCAGGCAGCAACACAATCACCAGAAAAGCTTTGGTGGCATGGGATAGAGTATGCAAGCCAAAGTCAATGAGAGGGCTAAGCATTATCAACATAAAGCTACGGAACCAAGCTGTTCAAATCAAGACATATTGGGATGTAGCTCATAAACAGGATAAGATGTGGATTTGATGGATTTATGCTTACTATGTTAAAGGTCAGCCATCGATGGATATATCAATCCCGGCACAAGCAAACTGGATTACTAAAAAGATACGGGAAGCTAAGTAAAACTTACACTTGATACCTGCTGCCAAGACTACAAGGAGCATAACAAATTCTATTTACCATCAACTTCTCCCTGTTGAGGCAGTACCTTGGAAATATCTTATTTTCAAGAATGATTCTATACCTAAAGCAATCTTCATAATGTGGCTACAACTACAGGGGATACTAGCTACAGCAGATAGATTTGTGAGATGGGGATTAACAATGGACAAAATGCGTGAACTATGCATGACTCAATTGGAAACAAAGGAGCACATGTTCGTTGAATGTGATTTTGCTAAGGCTATATGGAGGAAGGTGCAACTGTGGCCAAAATGGAAACAAACAGTAGAAAAATGGAACCAACACATAGATTGGGCTATTCAAAGAGCTAGAGGGAAGTCCCAATAAGCTCAAATTTTCAGAATGGTGTATGCTGAGTGTATATATGTTATATGGATGGGAAGGAATCATAGAGTTTTTGAAAAGAACTATAGGAGCTAGGAAACAATTGTGCGTGAAATAGCATATATCTTCCATGTAAGAGCAGCCCCTAGAGTCAAGGTTTTGTTACAGAGTTTTGTATTTTAGTTTCTAGCTTTAATTTTCCGTTGAGAACTACTTGTACATAGTGGATAGTTAAAGATAAGGTAGAATATAGATAGCTAATTGTGTTGAACAGCTATGGTTTTGCACAATTTCAAAGGTGATTAATACAAAAGTTTAGTTACCAAAAAAATATATATATAACACAGTTTCAAAATTGAAAAATAATAATTTAGAGTATGTCAAATTCCAACATAATAATAGTAAGTTCCACTACAACTTAAGATTAGGAAACATAATAAGTTTATAACCACATTCAACAACGAAATCTCACTTTAATTGCATCACTTATTATATGCCAAGTTTGTTAATGACTCATTATTTCTAATATTAGGAGATGTAGTTTAAAAAATAAAATAATAAAATAAATGATAAATTAAAATTAATTAAAATATAAATAATTACATGGAATCACAAGAAATAAAAGCAAAAAAAAATAAAAGATAAATAATGTACAAAGAAAAATATATTTTAAAGTTTACAAAAATAAATTAAAAAGGTAATATAAATTAAAATTAAAAATTAAAATAATAGAACTAAAAATTTATAAATAAATAAATTAAATAACAACAAAAAAGAAAGAAACTAAAAAGCAACCTTGTAATTACATAATGTAATTACCACCAATTCTCACCTCCCTCTTGAGAATTGGAGAGTGTAACTACACCCCCTTCAATTACACCAAATTCCATGCTGACCAAGCAATTACTTCGCAAAACAAATATGTCAAACTGTGTAATTACATCCAATTACACCAAATTCCATTTCCAAGGTGACCTTCCAAACAGGCTCTTAGTAAGGTGTTATTTAGCCTGCGAACATATGTTTGGCCGTTTGGAGGTTAAGGTTTATGTCCCCCTCTATTGTTCTCTTCTTTGCTATTCAAGTCCCTCCCCACCACGGGAAGTGAAAACTTGGGTGGTTGAATTAAATAATAATTAAAAAATTAAGCTAGATAAATGTATCCGAATTTTCTACGATATCTCGTGAAAATCTTCGAAAATTCTTTCTCCCTTTCTAAACTTAAAAATAACATTTGTAAGTATGTTAATTATTCTTGTGAAGAAACTAGCTCTATTTTGTAGAGCATAATGACAAATCTAAAATCGCAATAGAGGAAATTCAACGCACATCATTCAATATTGGAATTTTTGTGCAACTTTCAGCGGAAGAGTTAGTAGCCAACTCGATAGAGGAAACTGAATTTCGAAAAGAAACAAAAATAAAAAATAAAAACAAAGTAAAAGTGAAATTCCGTAAAAACAAATGGACTTGCTGTAGGAAAGCAATAAAATTGAATTGTCAGAAGTGGGATTTGAACCCACTTGTCACGACCCCGATCCCGGTCGTGATGGCGCCCAACACAATTGCTAGGCAAGATCGACCAATTACACTCTCAACCCGAGCATGAAGCTCAAAACCAATTATTTAAATATCATTAACAACAATGAAGCAAAAAGATTAAGCTGATTGATAGATATAAGATGAATATCGTGATAACACGGAATATACTCCCAAAGACCTGGGAGTCATGAGTCTAGAGCCTCTAACAATACAGTGTGACAAGACTCCAAATAATACAATGTCTCAAAACTGCGGAAAGATAATAAAAGGGATAGGGGAGGAGTCGGGTCCTGCGGACGTCAGGCAGCTACCTCGACAACTCGTGAGAAGCTCTGAAAAACAGCAAAAGCTCAGCTAAACTCCCGAGGTACCTGGATCTGCACACATGGTGCAGGGAGTAAAGTGAGTACTTCCAACTCAGTGGTAATAAGTGTAAATAATAACTGAGCGGTAAGAAATCACGTAAGAACACTCCATCATGCTATATAGTACAGTACAACCTTTTGAACAAATTAGTAAAAACCATGAAAATCCTTTAGAAACATCTAGCTTAGTTTAAAAATCTCTTTTGAAAATATTCTTTTTTCCAATATTAAGCATATGAATGCGATATCAGGTAGTGCAAGTCCGCACACAAGTCAGCCCCTCGGACACAGCACTCTATTTACAAATAACACCAGGGTATCTGGTACACAGTTCAAGAAATAGCATGGATGTCAATGATATGAGAGTGCTAAATGTCATGCCACGTAGTACAAACAGGAATCAATGCGTGAATGCAATGCAATGCACATGACCGTTGCGGCGTACAGCCCGATCCATTTGGGTACCCGCGCTCACTGTGGGGTTCAAACTCCGGAGGGGCTCCTACAGCCCAAAGCGCAATATCAATATTACACCGCTGCGGCGTGCAGCCCGATCCATCATCAGTCCATAAATGCACATGCAACGCTGCTGCGGTGCGCAGCTCGATCCATACTCAGTCCAGATATAGGCACGTAAGCCACACAGGGACAGTCAAGTTTATCATTTTCAGTTCCAATTATTAGGAATTATAGCTTAAGTGTTTAAGACTTTAGAAATTTACTAATCATTTTGAGACAGTGTTTAACTCAGGACTGATATCATGAAAACATGCTAAGCATCATGGAAACAGTGATAATAATCCCTAAGGGATCCAAATAATCGGTACGAAGCCCAATACATGGCAATCGGCCCAAATCATGATAACATCAAGTAGTTTTCAGTCAATCACGCAGTAAAATCAACAACCGGGACGGACTAAGTCACAATCCCCAAC
>MU755095.1:62001-82336 GCA_026770625.1 Nicotiana glauca
AAATATATATATATATATATATATATATATATACTAGTTTTTCAATATATGCGTTGCACGTGAACTACTTACTTTTTCTTTAAATAACTCATTCACCTAGGTTTTCATCTACTATGATGATGGGCATGACTCCTACCATATGAATAAACAAAATATACAAGGATGGGAACACAGTATCTTATCATCAAAGAAAAATTACAAAAGAAGACACTAATGGAAAGCAATGAGAATTTTTCATTTTCAGTTCATGTTTAGAAAAAGTGTTCACTAAACTAAACATATGACTATTTCAATTATAAAGTCCTTATTTGTTCATTGACCTTAGCCAAATCCCTTCTTTTCACTCCATATCCTATAGTTTTCAAGCGTGTTTTTCGCATTTGTATGCTCCTCTTACCATTCGGGGAAGTTGTTCAAATTTACAATAGACTCTTGAGGTGTTTGTGATTTATCTAGCTTTAGCAAGTCTTCCACTATATTAGCTTTAGCAAGTCTACCACTATATTTGTCACGACCCAAAATCCATTAAGGATCGTGATGGCGTCGGACACCGCTGTCAGGCAAGCCAATCAAAATACTCAATTAAATTCTCGTTTTAAATATTTTCAAAATCACTTCTTTAATACGGTTAGACAACATGTAGTAAATTTCACTAAATAAGAAATGAAATATTTCACAACTTTTAAAATTCTGAATAAACACATAGGCATCCCCAGAACCCGGTATCACAAGTGCATGAGCTATTTCTAACAAACAATACAATACAATATCCATCCGGAATACAAACCGGACAGAAAGTAAATACAATACACTGAAAGAGACTAAACTAGCTGTGGGTCGCCTCGAGTAATGCATCTCACCTAGTCCCCGTATCATCCAAGATACTACGCCTAGTAGGCCAGTAGAAGTACATGTCATGTGCAACAAAAATGCACAACAAGTATAGCATGAGTACGAAAATAACGTGTACTCAATAAGTATCCCGTGTAATCTCGAAGAAGTAGAGACGAGAGGTCGACTTTGACACTTACTAGTGGTCTAATAATATGATATCAATAATACACTAAATCGTGAATTTTTATAAACATGATTGTAATTTGATCACGCTCAACTGAGTCTCGCAAAAGACTATGTGGGCGTTGAAAATAGAATCCGAGTATTATTGCCCAGAATCGAACCACAGAGAATTAACCTATCAATTACTACTGTCGGATTCACTAAATTCACACAATCTATTTTCCCAAACTTTCTGATTCACAAAGGTTGATTTTCTAACAACTAAAGACTGAAAGTAATTAATAACTGAAAATTAACTAAACTTGATGTGTAAACAGTATAAATAAAGTCTAAGGCAATGGTTTCCCCCGTTGGTAATTTTCTTGGTTGTATATGTCTTATAACTACGATTTAATTGTCTATAACAATTATGAACTCTCAATCTATCATAATTCTCTCTCAAGTAATTATGCTAATCTACTAGACGCACTTTATCAAGCTACGCTAACTAATTTCACAATACGATTCACTTAGATTGCACCCGGGATTTCGTTATCTCTAATCCAACCCCTAAACCCTCGGTTATGACTCTCGTCTATACTCCGGGAGTGATGTTATTCATACAATCACCTAAATATGCACTCTCTCTCAAGAAGATATATAATAAATAGGAACGGATAATTGAGGGCCTTTTCAACTAATCCACAATCAAAACATAGATGAACAATTAGAGATTAACAACAAAATCTAATTATATTAATAAAACAACCAAGTTATTCCCAACGGGTTCCACCAAAACATTAGATTAAGGTTTTTAACTACTCATGACAATGGGGGAATAAAATACTATAAGATTCATAATCATAAATTGCAAAAAAAATAAAGAAGAATAAGAGTAATAATATTTTGGGTGATCTCTCACACTTGTTTTTCTTGCCAAAGTACTCTCTAAAACATTACATGCCCCCCTTGGGCGAGTTCTAGTGTTTAAATAGGGTTTTGGGCTAAGAATTCCAGAATTTGCACTTCAGTCCCTCAATTTTTTCGCCGTCTGCCGCGGTCCTACAGCGATCACGCTAGGACCGCGGCCAAATGACCTCTCTGAATCTGAAATAGCTTCTCGCCACGGTCCGGCCGCGGTTACGCCGGGACCGCGGCAGATCATCTTCAGCTCTTGTTTGTGCATTTCACATGGTGCAGTTGGCGGATATTGTGTGATTGACCTCTTTTCCTCCATAATTGATCCCAAAAGTACTCCATAGCCTTCTTTTACTGTATGTAACCTGCAAAACATGAAAATCACTAATAAGAGCATTTTGTTATCATTTTTACCATAAAAATTCTACAAGAAAGTGGCTCTTTTGAGGCTTAATCATAGTTCAATTCACCTATTATCAACACCCCAAACTTACAACTTTGCTCGTCCTCGAGCAAGTTGAACCACACTTCTAGGCCTAATCGTTCTATGCATTACCAGTTTTATGTCACACTTGCCATTATGAAAGAACAACCTAAGCAGTGCAATAGCCACACCTCAGATGAAGACTCTAATGACATGCCATACACATACTTATTCTAGTTACTCTAAACAGAGGTGAAAACTTGCTTTTTTTTCCTGAGTCACTTTCCCTCACATCACTAAATTGAGAGAAGTTCCACACATATAAAATCAAGCACAAGGAACTATAGATAGAAAGAATTCACTCACTCTCAGCAAAGAACATTCATGTGCCACACAGATACACCATAAGCTTGCCCTTAGTGTACTACTCTACTAATCGAGTTGTTTTAGTCTAAAATCAAGAGGTCTTTATTTGGTTGTAATGTAGGCTAAGGGACGGGTAGGATATATTTGGGTATAGTGACTAACCTCCCTAAGCACTTTTAATACATTCTTCCTTTATTCCAATTTCCATGTTCAACCCAGTCATCCTTCCACACTTGTTTCATAAGCTACCCCCAGTTTTCTAGGTGCAACTATTTTTTTTCTTGCTATTCACTATTTTAGGACCACCTATTTATAAGTTCCTTCTTCTATATTTCAATACATATTTTTCTCTTTTTTTCCAACTACCATTCAAGTATTTTCCTGAATTCCTTATCCTACTCCCTTCACCCCACACTTTGACTTTTACATGATCTTAAACAATTCAAGTGCTTCTAGGAGGCAAAGGGTCAAACAGTCAAGCTATTCAACACATGGATGTAGGTTATTACAAGGTTGCCAAAAAATCAGGCTTAAGCTCAAAGGGGTAAACTATGGTAATATGTACAGGTAGATTTATAATTAGACTGGTTACACAAAGAAATGCCTCAATCATCTCTAAGACCAAACAACTTCTATTTCACTTTGCAAACACACCAGGCAAGTTCTAGGTATCGCGTGCAAGCATAGAATATAGGTAATTCCTCAGACACACTTGGCATGTAACTCATTCCGAATTAGTTCGTCAACACACTCACATGAGCGTTCAATCAAGACAAGGTGTGCACAATTAAGGCATAATTTACGAGTCTATAAACGAGCCTAGACGTCGCACCCTCAAGTCCGTTTAGTTATTAGCAGGTGTGTACATTACAGGTTGCATTCTTGCCCTTAACCATCCTAGTCCAAGAGAGTCTTCAGAGTCCTAAAAGTATCAAAGGAATAAAAAAATCTACCTAACCTGGTTCAAGAAAAGCCCTTGGAAAAGAACCGTGGTAAAAAAAACCAAGGGGGAATTACTACACTACCTAAAAATACAAAAAATAAAGAAAATCTAAGTGGACTACTTCCCTCAAGAGTACTGTCCATGTGGTCCATCCTCAGAAAGAGTCCCTTACCCTTTTTTTGTTTTTATTTTTTTTATCCGACTTTGACCCTCAAGAGACCCATCGAAAAGTGTTCGTCGTTGGGCCAAGTCAGTTACTTGTAATATGATTACATCCAATTATATACAACAACACAGCTACAGAACTACAACATACTCAATGTATATGTACAATACAATACATCCCAAAAGAAAGTCTCCCACCCCACACTTAAAATAATGGCATGTCCCCATGTCATATCACAAATAAAGAGCAGAAGGGTAAGAAGACTTCCCTGAGCATCAGTCAGAGTCGGAGACGGTGCTGGGGTCCACATGACAAGCTCGCCCCAAAGCACGAAACCACGCCATCATGCGGTTCTCTGACCTCGCCTGTCGCTGAGACATAACATCCATACGAACATGTATACCATCAACTGAGGTGCGAAGGTCTTCCAGATCCTCCTTCACAGAATGCAACATAGCCCGGGTGGACTGTGATCTAGAGAATCCTTCCCCAGTGTGGGGTCTCTAAGAGGATCCGGCTCCGTTAAAGGATCTCCTGGAGGGTGCCATGGGTGCTGGGGTGTCATCCTCTCAATGGTCGTGGGTGTATCTCTGTCCACTGTGGTCCTAGAAGTTCTGAATGGTATTTTTGCGGGCAAGGCTCCATCTGTAGGACTAGTGGGGACACCCTTGAGCAGACACAATCTCGTCACCAATGAGGGGAAGTAAAACCCCTTAGATTGCATAGATGATCGAAGGATCATTTCATCACCCATAAGTCGCGCCGCATCAAAGTCTTGCTTGGTGACAAAGCACCACACCAGTAGAGCCTGTAGGTGGTTCACATCTGTCGTGTTGCTTGTGAGCAAGAACCGGCTGCAAATGATGGTGAACCAACACTTGGCCTCATGTGTGAAGGACTTGGAGTGGAGGGTAATATTTTCCTATATCCAGGTTGGTCGACCATCTGCGCATATTATTGCAATCATAGTGTCCCAAGAGACCCCTTGGGCGTCGTGGTAATGATCAATGTCACCATTAAACTGGGGCAACTGCAACACCTGGCGAATCTTCCCTGCCCCGCACAATCACCTCCCAGCCCAAATGTTCCGAGCAGTTCGCATAGAACTCCCAGACTATCATCGAATTATCCGTCTCAGGCTCATCAAAAAAAAATTCCATCTCCCTCCGTCGAATTTCCTCATACATGTCTGGACTTTCCATATGGAGGGCAGCCCGGTCAACAGCAATCTCAGGGACAAAGGTTTTGGTGGCCTTAGCATAAAATACGTCCTCTGCCCCCTGAGACTGGAACCTGGTTTCATCATATGTTTGCCCGTGGGAAGTGCTTGCCGAGCCTCTGTGCCTTTTTCGGTCCATAGTACCTGCAAACAATTCAGGGCACTATCAGATGCATCCTAAAATATGCCATTCGAATGGTTACTCAGACTTCGCCACGCGATGGCATTAAATAGTTTTCATAGGCCAAACAATGCCAGAATATCCAATTACTAGTTGCCCCAAGTGGCCAACCTCTACTACTACCTCACACCATGATCAATTTGTCAATGTCTCCAAATAATACCCCAAACAACCCTTCACCAGTAAAATATGTCAACCACCACCACCACCACTACCAATTAAGACGAGCACAAAGTGCTCCAAAATCTACAACACACCCCTAATTTTCGGCCATTTAGGCCCCTCCACCAAGCTTCACCCTAAAAAAATTTGTTAGGCCTCCAAACATACTACAAATCCCCCACAAGTTAAGCACAATAAAAACCCAACCATCTAAGCACTAATTATGGCTGACAGAAGCAAATAATGGAGAAAAACAAAGAAAAAATAAAATTTTTACACTACAACACAACCTAGGGTTAGTGAAAACTAAATTACACTAATCTAGTTGAAGAAAAGGGAATAGAAGAGAAGAAGCTTACCTTGGAGATGAATGGAGTGAGTGGAAGAAGAAGAAATTGGGGGAGATTGGGGGTTAGGGTTTTGTGAGGAAAAAGATGAAGGAGAGGGGGACAAGAGAGATGAGAGAAAATAGTGAATGGGGGGGGGGAGGGGGTTTAGTCGTGTCTTTTGGGGAAAAAGGAGTAGGGTAGGGTAGTTAAGAAGGGGGGGGGAGGAAAGAAAAAGAAAGAAAGAAAAAGAAATTAAAAATTTTCGGAACTTACCTGACCTGGGCCCGAACTGGGCTGCCGCGATCTCACCGCGGTTACGCTGGGACCGCAGTAGACCAGGTTTAGAGAAGGTGTTTGACCGCAGTCCTACCACGGTTATGCTGGGACCACGATAGACAAGGTTCAGAGGATGTGTTTCACCGCGGTCCAGCCGCGGTTACGCTGGGACCGCGGTCTGGACGTTTTCCGGATACTAATTTTTTTTTGTTTTTTATATGAAGTTATACATTATACTTACAACAAATTCGTGAGTTGCCTCCCACGTAGTGCCTGATTTAACGTCGCGGCACGACACAAGTAGTTGAGCTCGTACTCCTCATTCTCGTATTGGGGTTCTTTTAAATTGGTCACCAATGTATCCCCTTTTTTCTGTAGCGATTCCAAGGTAATGTTTCAACCTTTTTTCATTGACGGAGAATTTGTTTTTCCCGTCTTCCAACTCAATCTCAACAACTCCACTTGCAAACATTTGCACTACTCTGAATGGCCCAGACCATCGGGATTTTAACTTACCCGGAAATAATCTTAACCATGAATTATATAATAGTACCATGTCACCGGGTTTAAAGTCTCTGTCCATTATGTGCTTGTCATGCATTTTCCTCATTCGTTCCTTGTAAAGCCTCGTGCTTTCGAAGGCTTGATACCGATATTCTTCCAGCTCATGCAGCTCCGTTAGTCGATTTTGTCCAGCTACTTCAGGATCCATGTTCAATTGTTTCAGTGCCCACCAAGCACGATGTTCTAACTCTAAAGGTAGATGACAGGCCTTCCCGAATACCAACTTGTATGGTGACATACCTATTGGTGTTTTGAACGCTGTTCTATAGGCCCAGAGTGCGTCATCCAGCTTCTTTGCCCAATCAGTTCGGATGGCATTCACAATCTTCGTTAGTACACTCTTAATCTCCCTGTTGGACACTTCAACTTGCCCACTGGTCTGGGGATGGTAGGGAGTAGCCACCTTGTGGTGCACATCATACTTAGCAAGTAATTTCTCGAAGTCTCTATTGCAGAAACAAGTGCCTCCGTCACTGATGATCGCTCTTGGTATCCCAAACCGGGTGAATATATATTTTTTTATAAATCCGACCACCACTCGTGCATCATTGGTGGGCAAGGCTGCAGCTCCCACCCATTTAGACACATAATCTACCGCTACAAGTATGTATTTATTGCCGAATGAGCTGACGAAGGGACCCATAAAGTCAATCCCCCAAACATCAAACACCTCGACTTCTTGAATTGGTTTCATTGGCATCTCATGGCGATGGGAAATGTTTCCCTTCCTCTGGCATTCATTGCAGCCCTTTACCCAGAGGTGTGCATCTCTAAACACAGTTGGCCAAAAGAATCCGGCCTCTAGAACTTTCGCAGCTGTTCTGACCCCTCCAAAATGTCCTCCATATGATGATGCGTGACAAGCCTGCAAAATTAAAGATTGTTCTATCTCGGGGACACACCTCCAAATAATATTATCAACACCTATTCGAAACAAATGAGGTCCATCCCAATAATACATGCAGCAATCACGAAAGAACTTTGTCTTTTGGACAGGTGAAAGGTCATAGGGAACAATACCGCAGGCCAGGTAGTTTGCAAAATCTGCATACCATGGCGCGTCCTCAAAACTGGATGCGAGCAGCTGCTCGTCTGGAAAGGTTTCCAGAATCTCTTCGACCTCGACTGATTTTTCAGCTCCTTCAAGTCGTGATAGATGATCAACAACTTGATTTTCAGTGCCCTTACGGTCACAAATTTCGAGGTCGAATTCTTGCAACAGCTGCACCCAACGAATCAGGCACGGGTTAGATTCCTTTTTCTCAATGAGGTACCTGAGAGCTGCATGGTCAGTATACACAATTACCTTGGAACCAATCAGATATGATCGGAACTTGTCAAAAGAAAACACGACTACCAACATCTCCTTCTTCGTCATAGTGTAGTTGAGCTGTGCACCGCATAGCATTCTGCTTGCATAGTAAATCGGGTGAATCAGCTTATCTTTTCTCTGCCCCAAAACTGCTCCTATAGCGTAGTCGCTTGCATCACACATGAGCTCAAATGGTTGCTCCCAGTCAGGCGCAACAATGATGGGGGCAGTTATCAACTTCTTCTTCAGTTCCTCAAATGCCAACATGCAATCATTAGAAAACACAAAGGGCTGATCCTTTTCAAGGAGTTTGCATAATGGGTTAGCAATTTTGGAAAAGTCTTTTATGAAACGCCAGTAGAACCCGGCGTGACCAAGGAAACTTCTCACCGCCTTTACTGAAGCGGGCGGTGGTAACTTCTCAATCACGTCAACCTTAGCATGGTTGACCTCAATGCCTTTTTTGGACACTCGATGTCCCAGGACTATCCCTTCTTGTACCATAAAATGGCACTTCTCCCAGTTTAACACCAAGTTTGTCTCCACACATCTTTTGAGCACTCTGCTTAAGTTGTGAAGACAGTCTTCGAATGAATCTCCCACCACGGAGAAATCATCCATAACGACCTCCATAATATCCTTTACCATATCTATGAAGATGGCTAGCATGCACCATTGAAAAGTCGCTGGTGCATTACAAAGCCCAAAGAGCATTCTCCGAAAGGCAAAGATGCCATACAGACAGGTGAAGGATGTTTTCTCTCTATTTTCGGAGGCTATTGATATCTGATTGTACCCCGAATATCCATCTAGGAAACAAAAGTGCAATCTTCCAGCCAGCCTGTCCAACATTTGGTCAATGAATGGCAAGGGAAAGTGGTCCTTGCGGGTGGCGGTGTTCAATTTCCGGTAATCCATGTAGATTTGCCACCCTGTGACTATACGAGTTGAGATCAACTCATTGTTGTTATTTTTCACAACAGCCATTCCCCCTTTTTCGGGACACACTGGATAGGGCTGACCCAATTACTATCAGAGATGGGGAAGATGATTCCCACATCTAACCATTTGATCACCTCTTTCTTTACAACCTCTTTCATGTTAGGGTTCAGCCTTCGCTAATGTTCCCTGGAAGGTCTGTGCCCTTCTTCCAGGAGAATCTTATGAATACAGAAAGTTGGGTTGGTACCCTTTATGTCTGCCATGGTCCAACCAATGGCAGTCTCGTTATCCTTTATTACCTGCAAAAGCTGCTCTACCTGCACATCTTGCAAACAGGATGATATAATAACAGTTAAGGTCGAATCAGGGCCTAGGAATGCATACCTGAGGTGGTCTGGGAGCGATTTCAGCTCCATCTTAGGTGGTTCCTCTATTGATGGTTTGGGTGGAGGAGTGACCCTTTTTTCCAGCTCAAGGGACTCGAACTGATGTTCCCTTGACCAAAACCCTTGGCCTTCCAATACCATCACCCATTCATCTAATCCTTCTCCATCTATATCTTCTAAATTTGTCAGGCATGCCTCCAATGGATCCCTCACAGTTAGGGTCCTATCATCCTCTTGTAGAATTACATCCACTGCTTCCACTAGAGAGCAATTTGCATATTCGTTGGGTCTCCTCATTGATTGCTGAACATTGAATATGACTTTTTTATTATTCAATCTCATTTTAAGTTCCCCAGTCTCACAGTCTATCAATGCTCTACCAGTGGCTAAGAATGGTCTCCCTAAAATAAGGGGTATCTCCTTATCCACCTGACAATCCAGAATCACAAAGTCTGCAGGGAACACGAACTTCCCCACTTGCACCAGCATATCATCAAGAATACCAGTTGGCCTTTTCACAGTGCGATCAACCAACTGGAGTAGCATAGAAGTCAGCCTAGCTCGGCGGATGCCCAATTTGGTGTATACTGCCAGCGGCATCAAATTTATGTTGGCTCCCAAATCACATAACGCCCGGCATAACTCCCAATGGTGCATGGAATAGTAAAGCTACCTAGATCGGACATCTTTTGGGCCATCGGTTTTGCCACCACTGCGCTGCAGGTCTGTGTCAGAGTTACGGTGGAAAGATCCTGAAAATCAAACTTCCTTGACATTAAATCTTTCATCATCTTGGCATAACCGAGCATCTCCTCTTAAGGCATCCATCAATGGAATATTCAACTGGATTTGACGTATCATCTCCATGAACTTTTTTTATTGGTCTGCCTTCTTTTGCTTGACTAGTCTCTGAGGGAAGGGTGCAGGGATCACCTTTTGTGCATTGCTTGTTGGCTTCTCTTTGTTAGGAGTTTCTGGCACAAGAGTTGCCACCTGTTCTGCAACTTGCTCGGTCTCCTTTTCTTTGCCTTTTTCCTCCTAACTCTGTTCAACCACTACTTCAGTGAGTTCCGCTTGCTCTTCTTCCTCTAATTGAACTAGAGTAGCCGGTGTAGTATTCTTGCTGGCCTGTGCAATTTCCTGCTCTCTATCTAAATCTCTACCATTCCTGAGACTGACTGCCATCAACTGATTCGGGTTTTGCTCCTTGGGGTTTATGTTTGTGTCTACAGGTAAAGTTCCCGGAGGACGGTTGTTCAATGCCATGCACAACTGACCCAGCTGCATTTCAATATTCTTAATGGCTGAATCATGCACTGCCAATTTTTTCTGCACTTTATTATTTGTCCCAATGAGTTGTTGAAGCATACCCCTGATCTCCACCATGTTTTTATCTTGCTGCTGAGGGGGTGGTTGATAAACTGTTTGCTACTAATTCTGCTGTGGATAACCCTGTGGTTTCTGATGAGGCACTGGCACTAATTGGTTTTGAGGGTGCATACCCCCAGCTGCTGCATAGTAGGCCTGTACTGCTGATTTTGCTGCGGTCTCCACTGTTGTGCTCCTTGTCTCTGGCCCCCATAATTGTTGACATAATTCATATCTTCCCGGACCCCTTGATTTTCACCTTCTCCGCTCCACGAACACACATAGGACTAATTAATACACGGTGTACATAGACCTCCATTCGTCGTGTCAATGATATGCACCTGTTTTGTACCCATCTCATCAATTTTCTTTGTCGGAAAGCTCATCTGGGTTAGGAGTGCGGCCATGTTATCTTCTTGCAAATTATTGGGATCCAGTGGAATTGAATGCGCTATGGGTGCCAGTGTTGCACCTCTAGTCATCCACCCTGCATTTTGTGACATCTTATCAAGAAGAATTTTGCACTCGGTGAATGTTTTACTTAAGAACGCACCTCTAGCTGAAGCATCCACTTTCGCTTTCAAGTTGTCAGTTAGACCCATGTAGAATCTCTGGCCGAGCATCTGGTCTGGAATGCCATGATGAGGACACTTCGTAAGCATCCCTTTAAATCTCTCCCAAGTTTCTTGCAAGGACTCAGTGGAATGCTGCTTATACTGCAATATGTCATCAATCTGTTGTGAAGTCTTGTTAGGCGGATAGAACTTGTTCAGGAACTGCTTGACTAATTCCTCCCAAGTGGTAATAGAGTTGATTGGGAGCGATTTAACCAAGTCCGAGCTGCCCCGATTACTGAGAATGGGAACATGAGCAGCTTGATAGCTTCAGGAGTCACATTAGGCCGCCTTTGGGTCATGCAAATTGACAGAAAATTTTTCAAGTGTTGTTGTGGGTCTTCAATGCTTGACCCGGAGAACAGTCCTTTATTCTGCAGCAGATGCAGCATGTTGTTGGTGATCTGGAATGTCTCCGATTGAATTGCAGGTACAACTATGGCAGTGGCCAGATTGTCAGCTCTAGGCTATGCCCAGTCGTAAAGTGCAGCCTCTGGCACAAGAGGTGCCACTCCTCTGACTTCTAAGTTAACTTGCTCATTCCTGTTGTTTTCGTTGGCGTTGTTCACGTCACCCATGTCAAATTTGAGTTGGTGTGTTTGTTGAGTTTGTTGAAGTCCTTTGTTGGCACGGTTCAATGCCCTGAATATTTTCTCGGGGTCTGAAAGTCCTTCTATTGGTTCTCCAATCCCTGATGAATTTCTAGGCATACACCTGCTTTCCACAAGATTTCAACCATTAGAATTTCAATGAAAAGATTGGTATAGAGAAAACGGATTACACTTGGAATTTTTGTATTTCTTTCAATTTTAATTGATAACACCGTTAAGATCCCCAGCAAACGCCAAAATTTGATCACGCTCAACTGAGTCTCGCAAAAGACTACGCGGGCGTTGCAAATATAATCCGAGTATTATTGTCCAGAGTCGAACTACAGAGAATTAACCTATCAATTACTACTGTCGGATTCATTAAATTCACACAATCTGTTTTCCCAAACTTTCTGATTCACAAAGGTTGAGTTTCTAACAACTAAAGACTGAAAGTAATTAATAACTGAAAATTAACTAAATTTGATGTGTAAACAGTAGAAATAAAGTCTAAGTCAATGGTTTCCCCCGTTGGTAATTTCCTTGGTTGTATATGTCTTATAACTACGATTTAATTGTCTCTAACAATTATAAACTCTCAATCTATCATAATTCTCTCTCAAGTAATTATGATAATCTACTAGACGCACTCTCTCAAGCTACGCTAGCTAATTTTACAATACGGTTCACTTACATTGCACCCAGGGTTTCGTTATCTCTAATCCAACCCCTAAACCCTCAGTTATGACTCTCGTCTATGCTCCGGGAGTGATGTTGTTCATACAATCACCTAAATATGCACTCTCTATCAAGAAGATACATAATAAATAGGAACAGATAATTGAGAGCCCTTTCAACTAATCCATAATCAAAACATAGATGAACAATTAGAGATTAACAACCAAATCCAATTATATTAATAAAACAACCAAGTTATTCCCAACGGGTTCCACCAAAACCTTCGATTAAGGTTTTTAGCTACTCATGACAATGGGGGAATAAAATACTAAAGATTCATAATCATGAATTGCAAGAAAAATAAAGAAGAATAAGAGTAATGATATTTTGAGTGATCTCTTACACTTGTGTTTCTTGCCAAACTACTCTCTAAAACATTACATGCCTCCCTTGGGCAAGTTCTAGTGTTTAAATAGGGTTTTGGGCTAAGAATTCCGGAATTTTCACTTCAGTCCCTCAACTTTTCGATGCCGCAGTCCTACCGCGGTCACGCTAGGACCGCGGCCAAATGACCTTTCTGAATCTGAAATAGTTTCTCGTCGTGGTCCGGCCGCTGTTACGCCGGGACCGCGACAATTCATCTTCAGCTCTTGTTTGTGCATTTCACATGGTGCAGTTGGCGGATATTGTGCGATTGACCTTTTTTCCTCCATAATTGATCCCAAAAGTACTCCATAGCCTTCTTTTACTGTATGTAACTTGCAAAACATGAAAAGCACTAATAAGAACATTTTGTTATCACTTTTACCATAAAAATTCTATAAGAAAGTGGCTCTTTTGAGGCTTAATCATAGTTTAATTCACCTATTGTCATAATTCAATGGAATGAAGCAAATAAACAATTCTCTCTTTTTATAGTAAATTTCCAATTTCTTTAAGTCCTTTATACAAATATTCTCAAGTCAGGAAGAGGCAATAAAAATTTTAACAAGTTCAAGGCAGCAATACAAGCATGCACAAATCATGCCGAGGACGTACGGCCTGATCCAATAATATTTAAACTGTGCACTGCCAGAGGGTCGAATGACGCGAACCATAGATGCATCTATTACCCCGCTCGCGAATCATACGTGCGATGCGGTCAAACTTAAATAAACAATCATGATGCTCGCGAATTATACATGCGACGCAGGTACACATAGAAATACATGCTCAAACAGCTAATTAAGAATTTATCGAGGAACATTTATCCAAATAAAAGCCAATTCTCTTTTAATGATTTAAGAAAATGAAGTTTAATCCTTTTAGAAATTCGTTTACCAATTCGATAGGATTTAAACAATTCAACTGTAAACAACATTACAATTATTCCAAGTACAACATGCTTTTGGGTCCTAGACTACCCGGACAATAATATAATAGTAGCTACGCACGGACTCTCGTCACCTCGTGCGTACATAGCCCCCACAAATAGGAGCACATAACTAATTAACTCACCTATGGGGACAATTCCCTCTTATAATGTTAGAAAGGAGACTCACCTCACTCGGAAGTTCCATAACCGTCTTTCAAGCCCTTACGACGACTCAAATCGATTTGCAACGCTCCAAAACTAGCCAAAAATGAGAAAATCCATAAATATAGGCTCTAATATCACAACAATTCAATTTAGATAAATTCCTAACTCCGCTCGAAAAGTTGACAAAACCGCCCTAGGGCACACGTGTATGGATTCCTAAAAAACTTATAAAATCGGATAACTCATTTCGATACTAATTCAACCATACTAATTTTATCAAATTCCGATAATGAATCGACCTCCAAATCTAGAATTTTTGTTTTTGAAAAGTTTACAAATTTTCTCCAATTTCTTCCATTTGATTCACTAATACTTGATGAAAATAACCATGAAATTATTAAATATATTTAATTTTGGATATAGAACACTTACCTCAATTCATATGGTTAAAATTACCTCAAAAATCGCTTTAATCCGAGCTTCATAGCTCAAAAAATGAGTAAAAATCTCGAACTGCTCAATTTATACACTGTCCAGCATTTTCGCACCTGCGGTTACTGTTCACGCAGGTGTGGTTACTGTTCATGCATCTGCTGGTACTGTTCATGTATATGCGGTTACTGTTCACACAGGTGCGGTACTGTTCACGCACCTGCAAAAAACACAACAATCGCCCAGAAAATTGAGCAGCTTTTTATTTCACTAAAAATGCTCTAACTCCCTCATACGAACTCGAAATTTGGCGATTCTTGTTCCTATGAGTCACAAATAATAATATGAATCTATTACTTGAATTGAAACTCAATTCATAGCTCATTTACTCAACTCAATACTAATTTTACTCGTTAAATAATTAACTCATATTTTGCGCTAAAAACTCAATCGCAACTTGATGAAATTAGACCAAACTTTCTAGATCACTCCTGTAATTCACTATCAAAATCCTGGAAGTCCCGAAATCAAGTTTTGATCTTTAGAACTAAAAATGGACCTTTGGATCGTTACATGCTTATGCTCAAAATGCCAAACTCTTCCAAAAACTCCTCCAAAACTCATCCGAGCCCCATGGGATCCCAAACAAGTATACTAACAAGTCCCATAACATGACACGAACTTAGTCGATGCTTCAAATTACACCGGACAACACTAAAACATGAATCGCACTCCAATTCAAGATTAATGAACTTTAGAATTTCAAACTTCTACATTCGATGCCGAAACCTATTAGATCACGTTCGATTGACATCAAATTTTGCATACAAGTCATATTCGACATTACAGGCCTATTCCAACTTCCGAAATCGGATTCTGACCCCGATATCAAAAGTTCACTTCCGGTCAAACTTCTTAAAGACCTTCAAATTTCTATCTTTAGCCAAATGACTCCAAAATGATCCACGGACCTCCGAATTCACTTCCGATCGCGCTCTCAACCCCAGAATCACCATACGGAGCTACTCCCAGACTCGGAATCCCAAACAGACATAGATAACACTGAAATACACTTCAACCCAAACTTATGAAATTTCTTCCAAAATGCTAACTTCCACAATAGGGGCCAAAACGCATCCAGGTCACCCAAAACCCTATCCGGGCATACGCCCAAGTCCGAAATCATCATACGAACCTACTGAACCTTCATATCTTGATTCCGAGGTCGTTTAATCTGAGATCCAATCCCAGTTAATTCTCTCAACTTAAAGAATTTCTTCTCCAAGTCAACTCCGAACTTCCCGAAATTCAAATCCGACCACGCGTACAAGTCACAATGCCTGAATTGAAGCTGCTCATGGCCCCAAACTGCTGAACGATGCGCTAGAGCTCAAAACGACCGGTCGGGTCATTACAATATTATCCTTATTTTTCTAATTCGAGATCTCTGATTAAGAGGAGAATTCCTACCATCCTATCATACCTTGATAAAATTAAGTACACAAATTACTACCTATAGGTTATGAGTTCATAGAAAATTCGATCCTTTTAGAAAATTCGCACGTAACACATGGTAACATTTATTTGGAATCCGACTCAAATTTCTCGAATAAGTAAATTGGCAGACTTTCCTTATGTATAATAACGAAATCTTCTCTATCACATGGCCAACACTAACAAAAAACCATTATAATGTGATCAATTATATAGCAAAACTCTTATCAATTCTAATCTTTTATTGTGGAACACTACTCAACTTCACAAAAAAAAAAAAAAAAGACTATAATTTTTATAATTAGAATGCTATCATTTCTATTATGAAAAACATGAGAATGTTTGACTTGATTAAGTTAAATTGAATAACATCTTATTTTTATTTCATACAACATGATTAAAACTAAAACATTAAAAGACAACACAAGAAAAAAACATTGACATAATTATTCCTATATTAGAAAAATTAATTTACTTAAAGAGGAATATTTAATCAAATAATAATATTTTTCTCTAAAAAATAATATGAAGGTCTTCAAATATATTTATAAATTATATAGTTTTGACCATGTAAATAGTACCATATTATAGAAACCAAATTTTAAATAAATAACTATAGATGAACGAGTAAAATATAAGTTTCTAGGAATAATCAATCTATTATTATTACCATTCTTGTTTGAAATTAAAAATTGTTACTTCTTGCAGGGCAAAATTATTATTATCTTATTTCGTTATACTGGAATAATTCCAATTTATAAATAGTAGAATATTATGCGGCAAAATAATTTAAGTACCTTTTTGGACGATTAGAAAGACGTATTTATATTGGATGAAATATCAAATCTCTAAGAAGAAGATAACAAATTCTAAAAGCAAGCTCAAGCCAAAAGACTGAATAAGCGAAAACATATAAGCTTATATTGCTAATATATTCATAATATGAAATAAAACCGATTAGATTGAAAATTTAAGATTTAATGGAAAATTTTGTTAGGTAAATTAACAAATAATATATTAGAAATATCTTATTTATTAATATTTTATTTTTAGATTATATTTGACTGGGGCTTCTCTCTTTTCTTTTGACATTAGAAGTATTGGTTCATTATCCAAATTTGTTGTATAATCACTCTTTTAGAGGTTGTTTAATAACTATGGAACTTGAGCAGATTTTTTTCTTTCAAAATATATATTATAAGTAGTATTTATTTTTTGTGAGCAACACAACTTCTTTTAAGAAAAGGGTAAGGCTCCATCGCCTAGTCACACTTGCTTTCATACAAGTAAATGTTAATAATCAAATTCTGATTATTAATATAAAGAAAACAATAGTAAATGAAATTACTTAACTATTTGCCGCTTTGAATTCAGTATATGTATGTTTGTTAATAAAATAGATATAGTCGGAGATTGAATTTAGAGATACAACATCATCGGTGTTTGAATTTAACGATGCATGAACGACTTATGCTACAGATAACCAATTCAAATTAAGCAACTTTTTTCCTTTACGTAATTAATACAATACAAAAATATTCTTGTGCCAACGTTTTATAGAAAACCTTATCATATTTTATTTTGTACGTTTATTCCTTATAAACTATTATTTACGCATAATTAGCTGAGGAACTATCATAAAGACTATGCCGAATACAACGACATGCTATCATATGGTAATAGTTTTTTAAAAAATAAAGTAAAAGAAATACCAAAATAATTCAAAGAATCATCAATTGAATAAGATAACAGTGTACATAAAATAAAGAATTATATTAGATCTTACATTGTACTCTAATGAGAATTTGTCCGGCAAAGAAAAAGAAAGAAGAATAGCCGACTATGAAACTCAAACGATCAAATATAAAAGGAAGATGTTTGAGAATAATGAGTGTTACTTTATTGTTTATATTGAGTTTGAGTATAAATAAAATGGTGTTTGTAAGCCTTTTGAAGATATATTATGTTGTACTTTTGAAAAGCAACCCTACGTTTTATTCTTTTTTGAAAAGGCAATACAACTTGGAAAAAAAAAAAGATGTAACAATAGGTACCTGTTAGTTAGAATTTAGTTTGAATATTAGATACTACTACGAAGGATCGCATCCTTTCAAGTTAATTTAGCATTTTGTCTAAAAAAATTTGATGTAAAGTATTTAAATGATTTAAAAGGATATTTTGGTAATTTAACTTTTGACTTAAGGGCTTCCCACTTTTATTTATAACTAGTTTTTATGAATGTGTGTTGCACGTCGTACAATAATGCGTAACAGTTTAGTCAATTATATATATGAAGGAACAACAAAGTTAATTTATGAGAATATATATATACACACATAATAATTTACTTTCGTTAAGCCTTAATAATTCATGTATATCGAAGTAATCGCTCGAGTTTTAAGATACATTAATAACGAATAACAAAATACAAGTTTTTTTGTGCTGTGGAACTTTGAGTGGTCGGTCTTAGTGCTTTGTACCTTAATCAAGCTGAAATCGCTTTCGAGACAGTGGCTTGTTGTAACCACGCGTTTAATTTGATAAGTTATTTCTAGTTTCCTTTATTCTTGGTTAATATTGTCAGCTATTTTTTCAACATACACAAAATAGTATAACTTTTCTTGACAATATTAGGTCACTCAAAAGCCAAGCACAATTACTAAGCTTCTAACCATAAAATATATAATGTTTTGTACAAAATATTAAACTAAAGTGTATAAGAGGATTTATACTCTTAAACGCAGAATATGATTTGAATAAAATCCGAAGGACAGAGTCAAATCAAAAGTTATATACCGATAAATTCAATCAATGATCTCACCTTTCAAACCTTCTCGGAATGTGGTGCAAGGATTACAACATCGAAGGTTTCATCCGTCAACATTTAGGGTTATGATTATCGAATGAAACTCTAATTACATTTATTCAATTAGTTTTTACAATCAGTGATTGAAAGAAATACAGCTTTATGGTTTACAAATTAACATTTCATTCCTAAACATAATAAAGTACAAAATTGTGACGACCCAAAGGATCATCACCTTATTTCTCCCTTTCTTCGCGTTTCCGAGGCTTTGAAAACCTCGATGGTGGTTACCTCGATTTGCGTGTGCAGTCCGGGAGCGAAGCCGAAAAGTTTTTATGTTAAAATATGTGAATTACATGAAAATTTTGAAGAATTTTGATATTAATATTGATATAGTTGACTTTGGTCAACATTTTTGGTAAATAGACCCGGATCCGTGATTTGACGGTTCCAAAAGGTCCGTAGAAAAATATGGGACTCGGGCATGTGCTCGGAGTCGATATCCGAGGTCCAGAACCCCGGTAAAAGAATTTTTCTGTTAAATTGTTTTCTGAAATTATTAAGGAAAAATAGAAATAAAAATGAGTTAGAAAATATAGGTATCGGGCTCGTATTTTTGGTTCCGACACCCGGTACAGGTCTTAAATATGCGTTAAGCACTTTCTGTGAAATTTGGTCGAAATCGGCCGTCGTTTGACATGTTTCGGACCTAAATAGCCAAAGTTGGAAGTTATGAACTTTGAAATGAAAATTTTGAGTTTTGGGGTTTGATTCTTTGATTTTGATGTTATTTTGGCGGTTTGATCGCGCGAGCAAGTCCGTAGAATGTTTTTGAGGTTGTGTACATGTTTGGTTTGGAGCCCCGAGGGCTCGGGTGAGTTTTGGCTAGGTGTCGGATTGCATTTCTCATTTTTGGAAAAATCTGTTTTTCTGCTTCTGTTGTTTCCGCATCTGCGGAAAAGGAGCTGCATAAGCGGTTCCGTAGATGCGGCATTGTGGTCGCATAAGCGGTCAGTGAAGAGATGGGCTTGGACCGCAGAAGCGGAAGGGACCCCGCAAAAGCGGTGACCGCATAAGCGGTCCTGGATCGCACAAACGGTCCCTGGGGACTCTAGCTAAACCGCAAATGCGGTTGATTTTCCGTACAAGCGGTACCGCACAAGCGGTCCCTGGACCGCAAAAGCGGAAATCACTGTTATGTTAAGGGTTATCCGAGGCTTAATTTTAAAAGTTAAAAAATTATTTGGGAGGTCGGGAGAAGGCGATTTGGAGTGGGAATTGAAGAGGAAATCACTGGGTAACGTTTCTATGATCCTTTCTAGCTATAATCCATCATTTAGTGGTTAAATCCATCTTTTAAATTCGAATTTAGAATCAAAAATGGAAGAATTTGGGTGAAAGTTTATTGATTAAACTCTTGGGTTTTGAGGGGGCAGTTGACCCTCGATTTGGGAGATTTTTATATGGTTGGACTCGTGAGAGTACGGGGTTTCTGAAAATGTATAAATTATTCGATTTTGAGACGTTGGCCTGAGGGCATTTTAGTCATTTTACCTATTTTCGCGCCTTAGCTTTAATCTTAATAGTGGAATTGGTTACTTGCGATGTTATTTACAATATGTAATTGGTTTGAATAGATTTGGGCCACTC
>MU755110.1:4718-27119 GCA_026770625.1 Nicotiana glauca
ACCTTCTCCCGGGTTAACAGAATTCCTTATCCGGATTTCTGGTTCGCGGACCGTTAAATAGAGTCAAACCTTTCCTCGATTCGGGATTCAACCGGTGACTTGGGACACCATAAATCTCCCAAGTGGTGACTCTAAATTAAATAAATAAGTCCCGTTTCGATTGTCCTTTAATTGGAAAAACTCCTTTTACCACGCCCTTTGCGGGGTGCGGTAGCGCCGAAAGGAGGTGTGACAACGGTGATGACCCTTTTCTTTAACCTCGCAACCTTATTGTCGTATTAGTCTTTTAACTGCCTAACCAGGCATGCTCGTTCTTCTGCATTCTTAGCCAACTGTGTTCGAGCCCTAGTTCATCCTCCGCTTTGTTCAGATCAAAACCATAATCATCTACTTTCTGCCTAAGGTTCTTTATAAGCTTTTCATCCCTTACACTCTTGGCGGGATTTTCGGCTGCTATTTTCATTTCTCAAATTTGAGCTCGAAGGGCTTCATTTTCTTTGGCTAGCTTCTTCTTTTCACCCTCATCGCCTGCGGCTTGCAAACTTTTTTCAAACTGAAGGTCCCGGACTTGCTTTTCCAGCTCTCCTATTTTGGCCCTGTACTCTTTCTCCCTGGTCAACCAAGCCAACTATTCTTGTGATGCCTCAATAAATTCCTGAATGTGAGGTTTTTTGGCTGGTTTTTCTGGTTCAACTCTTGCAGTGTTCTTCTTTCTATGCCAGGCAAGATAGACGGGCGAGCCCTCGCCTCTAGATAGGTCACGCACTTGAGTGTTCGCTGTCAAATACTGGCACTCATTCCAAATAGAACGAACTGTTTCCTCATGAAATTGGTCGTTGGAGCTAACCTCGACCGCATGAATACTAAGATCTTCATCCGGATGCACTACCTGACACCTTCATAATTGTTTCATTACCCGGTATGGAGCGTAAGGCTGAATGCCTCGAAAACCCATTGGGAGGAAGTAAGAACCCGCGGCAGGCATATACACAATTTCTTCAACAACAAGACAACTTAATGTCCACTTTATTTGCCCCGCAGTGATGGAGCGAAGGCGGGATACCCAATCTCCAAACCCTTTTGGCAACTTGAACCCTGAAATCTTTGTGTCAAACTCTTCAATGCAACTTTTCTCAGCGGACCCGTAGCTCATATACTAAGGGCGGTGATAGAGGTGCTCGATCATCCACATCTGTAATAGCAAATTGCATCCCTCGAAGAAATCTGCCCCAGCTCTACAAGCTGTGAGAGCCCGGGATATCTCGGATACTATCATAGGGGCAAGGATGCTTTTGGCATTGGTAATCAAGATTTTAACGACTCCAGCTACCCACAAATCAATATTTCCTTCTTTCCGAGGAAACACCACAAGGCCTAAGAAAGCCACCATGAAAGTGAAACGCCTATGCTCATCCCATTTTGTTCAGTTCCTTTTGCTACAAACCCCGCTTTTCGGGTTGTTGAATCCTCCTACATGCCCGTACCTCTAGTATATAAAACGTAGAGTGGAAAAACCATCCTCCAACTCAGAATATGGTACTCCTTGCTTATCTTTAGCAAATCCATGAATTTGTGAGAATTAACGACCCTTGGAGCGATCAAATACTTATGCCTTAGGCCTTCAGTACTTCCCATATAGCTTGCTATCTCCTCCAAGGTGGGTGTGAGTTCACAATCCGAGAAATGCAAGACGTTGTGAGTTGGGTCCCAAAACGTAACCAATGCCTTTATGATGTCTGCCCTAGGCCTTATCTTCAATAAACCGGTGAGACCTCCCAAATGTAGCTTGACCTTATCTTGCTCTGATTTACCCAAATCCTCCCACCACATATGCAACTCCAAAGGGATCCTGTTCATGATTGTTATTGGCAAACCTTGACCCGTGCTCATTCTACACATTTATTAAAGTGATTTTAATTAAGAGAAAAACTATGAATTATTTTGACTAAAAAAGAATAACACCATTTTTCAAAAAGTTTATTTCAATTAAAACCCAATTTTTGCAAACACGGCCTATCAGCACTTCGGAAAAGAAGATTATAAGGTTGTGCCTGCTGCCAAAAAATTTAAAAAAATGACCAAAGGTGGTTGTTCTTGCAAAAACAGCCTTCCGGCGCCCTTTAAGGGACATTCGACTATTTTGACAAGAATGACATCACCTTGCTTATAAAAATAAATTTTTGTTCTTTGTGGGCTAATTTTGCAAAAATGGGAAGTTGGACCCGATGAGGGTTGCCTATGTATCCTACGCCCTGTGAGAATCAAACTGGCGTAGTTCGGGCAAATAAAACAAAATAGCTATTTTTAAAAATAAAACCTTTGTTTTTCTTTGCTTTTTTCCCTTTTTTTTCTTTCATTTTGTTCTCAAAAATTTGGTAGAGTTTGAGTACTATTTGGACATTGGTTTCTCTCTTTCAAAATAGGTGATTACCTCACTTGACTCTTACACTGCTATTTTCTTTTTCCAACTTTCTCCCATCACTCAAAAGCCGGTCAGCATGCAAACCAGAAGCAAATAAATGCACAAGTAGCACGTAAAATATGCATCAAGATGGTCTGTTATTTTGGGTACACCTGTCCTAGACGGACCCAACCCCTGTGTTGAGTCCCCTAAGTCAAATGCACATGATGCAAATAAGCGTTCCTACTAGGGATCAGGTATGAGGCTGAGTTATTCTAGGTTTAAACCTGGGTTTATTTGTTCTAGACCTGGCTTACCCGAGTGAACAACTCGAGCCGAAGGGGGCTCCGTACCGGTAACGAAAAGATTCTCCGGCTTTGCAACTTATTCGAGCCTCGTTCTATTTGGGATATGACACTAACAGAAAGAAGTCACGACCAGCATGCACTCCTAAGGAGGGAGAAGAGAGGGGTTTCGTAGCAGTTTATATATACAATTCAGATAGTATCAAAGCGGTAAAAAGTAACATTTTTGCACATTAGTCCCAAACATGTAATAAAATCAAATAATAAATAAAGCCAAATACAACAATTATTCCAAGCTCGAATTCCCTGAACCAAAAGTTCTGGGTTTTCTTCCCTAGCAAAGTCGCCAGAGCTGTCACACCTCCTTTTTTACTATACCCCTAGAAGGGGTATATAGGAGTTTCTCCAATTAAGGGACAATCGGAGGAAGATTATATTATTAACAGATTCAGAGTCGCCACTTGGAATATTTATGGTGTCCCAAGTCGCCGGTTCAAATCCTGAATCGAGGAAAAGGTTGACTCTGTATTACAGTCCATGAACCAGAAATCCGGGTAAGGAATTCTATTAAACCAGGAGAAGGTGTTAGGCATTCCCGAGTTCCATGGTTCTAGCACGGTCGCTCAACTGTTATTATTGGCCTATTTATCTGATTTAAAATATTTTTGAAACTATGTGCAATTTTAACTTTTAACCGCTTTATTTAATTATTTTTAAGAAAAATTACAACGTCATTTAAAATATGTCTTGAACCCCGTCACATAAATGCACCTGTAGTTCGCAACACATTTTATTTAATGTTGAGATTTGAATTTGGGTCACATAAATATGCACCCGAATTTTGGAATGTTGTATTACTAAAGTACGCAGCTAAAGCAACTACGCATTTTTTGCTTTACGAGGATCATGGAAATTTGCTAAATGGCACGCCTCAAATTATAAGGTTGAGTTAAAAATTAATTAAAACGAGGACTATGATATTTAAGGTTTTATTTGGCACGATGCACCTCGAACTATTAAAGAGCCTAACTGATTAAAGAAGGCTTGAAGAAATTATAATTGCTCTAGGCTAAGGTACAAACTTGGTTCACTAAGTGGACAGGCACAACACTAAATGAAATTGCCCTAATTTACTCCATGGCCTGGGCTTGGCCTAAAGCCCAATAGCAAATTGCTGGCCATTTGACAAAAGCGAGGACACAAGTGGGCTCAACATGAAGTCCAAAACTAAATTTAATGGTAAAAGGGAAATTCGGCACAATTGGGCTAATGTTAGTGGCCCAATTTGACATTTTCAACACCCAAATGTTTGAGAGTATACTACAAATATACATAAAAGACTCCTTGGATCTGAACAAGCACGGACAGAATTTAATCACATATGAGAGCACATTTGAATATCACACATATTCTAAACTAAAAAAATATAATCCCAACATGATAACATTTACACCAATCGTTCCTCATTTAAGATCAGAAATACAAAATCAAAGCTCGTACCCAAGTTTTGATGTTTAACCAAGCTCCTTTAACTAAAGCTACATGATTCAAAATCTTCTAAAGAAAAATTAAATATAAATTTTACTCTATTTTCAACCCCAAAAAACTAACTTAATTTCAAGGAAACAACCCTACTCACATAGACTTAAACCATAACTAATTCCAGACTTTTGAAGAAGGAAACTCTTGCTTGCTGATTTTATTCAAAGAAGAAGACCAATAGAAGCCAGAGACTAAGACGAATGCATAATGACTATTGACTTGGAAATGAATTAATTAAACATTATAGTGAAATGAGATAATACATGAATTCAACTAGCACACCACAACCACTGATATATTTTTACACTTATTCAAATGAAAATATGAATATAGAATATGCAACATGGCTTCCAAACCATACAGTTGTACAACTACTTATCTATTAGCCTTAACTAGAATGACATTAATGCATATTAAGAGTGTGAAAGACTGAAAATAACAGGCATGTTTAGACATCCATTACAACACTATTTTAACAATCCTTAGGCAAGTATAAATATAGGAATCTAATTAATTCTACAATAGTTCATGGGATTGAAGGCACAAATATCATGAAGAACTAAAAATTGAATAAGGATTCTATGTTCATGCTTCAGCTTTTATTTTTTCTTCAAATGGAGAGTTACATCTGCAGAATTTTGAAGAAGTACCTGGAGATTGAAATGGAAAAGGAAAACGTGGAGGGTCAGCAGAGTAACAGCAAAATTGGACCAGCAACAACACAACATAGATTCAATTTCAAATCCCAAATTCAAGTTAAAATAACATCCCAAACACAAATGGAGCTCAAAATCTGCCTTCTAACCCCAAACTAACCAGCTTCAAACCACTGAATCAAAGGAACTCAAAACTTTGGAAACTAAAAGAAAGAACTAATGAAACAGTATTTTTAAAGATTTTCAGCTATTTTTGGTTATTTGCCGAATTTTCTTCTCTTAGATCTCTTAGGTCTATTTTTTCTGCTTTACAAATCAAGTTTGGGTTGCCTTTATAGGCAAGGGACTAGGGCAATATCAGATCTCCTTTTTTCAACTCCTACCCCTTTTCTAATTTTATTTTTTACTACTTGACCCCTCATTTACTGACTTGTTGGTCAAGCTAACCAACTACAAGTCTGAAATTCAATTAAAAACCGCCACTAGAAGCTTCCTATTTGTTATCAAAGATTCCCTAATCTAGACTATCCAAATTACCCCTCGGACCCCTGAAATTTACATTGGGCAGGCTACATGGGTCAGGACTGACCCAAAGCCCAAATGGTGGTTTGAATGACCATGGATCACAAATGGGTAAGGCCTAAAGTTCAGCTATCAATCAGAAAGTAAATGGCAACCAAAATAAAAAGGGCCCAAGGATTGAGTCCAAAGAACTCAGGTGATTCAAACAAACAAGTTAATTTACCTATTAGCAACTATGAACAAATAGATTCAAACAAAATAATTCAACAGACTACCTAATAGTTCTTGATACTAACTTATGAAAACAAAAACAGAAAAAATGAAATAATTTCAATCTTTCAACGAAATTAACAGGAATTAATTCAAGAACTACTTTTATGCGAGATTAAACTTTTGAGCAACAAAACAAAAGCCAAACAAAAAGAAAAAGGAAGAACAAAAATGGAGGAGGAAACAGGAGAAAAGAAAGAGAACGGAAAGAATACCTCCAAGCCTCTAAAACCCTAACCAACTCCAATTTGATTCAAAACAGGTATTAACCGTATGTTCTCGTCGAGAACAAATGGTAAACACCCGTTTCAAAATCTATCACTTGAAAGCCTGACAGATTCGCTTGTTCCTTAATTTCATATTCAAGAAAAAATCGGTTTGGTGAGGATTTATGGAGAAGTGGTGGTGGATTAGGGTTAAGGGAAGGGTAAGGGTTGCATAGATGAAATTTAGGGTTGAATAGAGGTGGCGCCGTCACCGGAGAAATTGTGGCGGCGCTAGAGTTTCGATTTTCAAATGAAGATTCGAGGGGTTCCAGGGGGTTTTGAGGAAAAGGGAGTGGGGATCTAGGATGGGGAGGTGAAAGTGGATTTGTGGTGTAATTTTGGTTGGGATTAGAGATTCGCCGCCGCCATGGGGCGATTTCTGGCAGCGGCTGGCAGTGGGATTAGGGTTTCGTCTCTGAAATAATGCGGAAAGAGAGAGATGAGTGAGGGAGGGGGGGGTGAGGGATTTCAGACATATATGTATTATGACACCCATAGTTCATGTCCGTTGGATTAGGGGAAATCAACGGTCAAGATTGGATAGAAGTGAAACGGGGTCGTTTGGTCGATGGGGGGGCTGGACCGGGTTGGGGCATGGATATTTGGACAGGTTTGGGCGAATTAGGGCAGACCTGGTCGGGAATTTGGGGTTTGGGCCTAGAATAATTTACCTAAAATAACCCAAAAACTGAGATCTTTTTTCTTTGTCCTTTCTTTCATTATTCTTTCATTTTTTATTTTTTATTTTTTTAAATTCTTTTTAAATTAAAATAAAATTAAAATAAACCTAAATTAATCCCTAATCAAATTATCCTATCAAGTTGAATTAATTACTACATCTAACATTAATTACACCTAATTAAAACCAAATTAAACAGAATACTACCAAAATTCCAAACTAAAGTGAAAAATGTGAAAATAAACTATTTTTTGTGTGATTTTCCCTCTTTGTAAAATAAATACTTACTAATTAATTCTTAAAAAATGCAAAGTCAAACCCTAAACACAAATGCAACATATATTTTTTTTGTATTTTTCACCAATTAAAATGCCCAGACAAAAATGCACATAATTAACAAAACATGCCACGAAAATCTAGAAAATTGCAAACACTGAAAGAAATTATTTTGTTTTGAATTTATGAGAGTAATTCATATAGGGCAAAAATCACGTACTCACAATTATAAAACCTTGCGGAAAATGATTAATTTGGAAGTATTGCCTAAATTTGAATGCGACAAATCAAAATGTCAAATATGTGTGGAATCTAAGTATGTTAAACATCCTTATAAGTCAGTTGAAAGGAATTCAGATCCTTTAGACTTAATTCACACAGATATTTGCGATATGAAGTCAATACCATCTCGCAGTGGAAAGAAGTATTTCATAACTTTTATTGATGATAGTACTCGATATTGCTATATTTACTTGCTTAATAGTAAAAATGAAACAATAGATGCATTCAAGCAATACAAAAATGAAGTTGAAATGCAACTTAACAAGAAAATCAAAATGATAAGAAGTGATAGGGGTGGTGGATATGAATTTTATTTTGAACAAATATATTTAGAATATGGAAGTATTCATCAAACAAAGGCCCCTTACACGCCCCAATCTCATGGGATTGCAGAAAGAAAGAATCGTTCATTAAAGGAGATGATGAACGCATTATTGATAAGTTTTGATTTTCCACAGAACTTGTTGGGGGAAGACATTCTTACAGCTAGCCGAATACTAAATCGAGTACCCCATAGCAAAACACAATCCATTCCATATGAAAAATGGAAAGGAAGGAAGCCCAACTTGAATTATTTTAAAGTGNTTGGTTCATAAATAAAAAATCCCGACATTCATAATAATACGATTATAGAATCAGATAATGCTGAGTTCTTTGAAAATATATATCCGTATAAAAAGGAATATGAGTCGATTGGTGAAGGATCTAAATGACCTCGGGAAGAAACAAAAGAAAATACATTTAATCAGGAGGATCCAAGATGTAGTAAACGTCAAAGAATGTCTACTTTATTTGGACCAGATTTTGTGACTTTCTTGTTGAAAAATGAGCCTCGAATATTTAAAGAAGCCATGTCTTCTTCAAAATCATTATTTTGGAAAGAGGCAGTCAATAATAAAATAGAATCCATATTGAACAAACATACATGGGAATTGGTTGATCTTCCTCCTGAAAATAAACCTTTGGGATCTAAATGGATCTTTAAGAGGAAAATGAAAGATGATGGCACTATTGATAAATTTAAGGCAAGACTTATAGTCAAAGGGTATAGACAAGGAGAAGGTCTTGTCTACTTTGATACATACTCTCCAGTTACAAGAATTACATCCATACGGATGTTAGTAGCTTTAGCTGCAGTGTATGGTCTTGAAATTCATCAAATGGACATTAAGACGGCCTTGTTAAATAGAGATTTGGAGGAAGAAATCCACGTGGAACAACCTGAAGGGTTTGTGGTTCCAAGTAAATAAAAGAAGGTCTATAGACTTGTTAAGTCCCTTTACGGCCTAAAACAAATACCCAGACAATGGCATACGAAATTTGACCAAATACTATTATCAAATGGGTTTAAGATAAATAAATATGATAAATATGTGTACATTAAAAATGTTTCAAATCACATAATCATTGTTTGCTTATTTGTGGATGATATATTGATAATGAGTAATGACATTGCCAACATAAATGCTACTAAGCGTATGTTAACTAGCAAGTTTGATATAAAAGGTTTGGGAGTTGCTAATTTAATTCTAGGAGTTAAGATCCATAAGACTCCTCAAGGTCTGGCAATGTCACAATCTCAATATATTAAGATAGTACTTGAAAAGTTCAAGCACTTAGGATTTAAAGTTGCAAAGACTCCAATTGACGTGAATCTTGCATTAGCAAAGAACAAAGGCCAAAACATATCACAATTGCATTATGCTCGTATGTTGGGATGCTTAATGTACATCATGAATTGTATACGACTAGATATAGCTTGTGTTATAAATAAATTGAGTCGATACACAAGCAATCCAGGTCAATCTCATTGGATGGCAATGAAACGAGTTTTGGGATATTTAGAACATACCCAGGGCTTTGCTTTGCACTACAGTAAATATCCTACGGTGATTGGGGGATACTGTGATGTAAATTCGATCACCGGTTCAGCTGATTTGAAGTCCACACGTGGATATGTATTCACTATTGGTAGAGGAGCGATATCTTGGAAGTTGTCCAAAAAAACTTGTATTTCCCGCTCTACAATGAAGGCTGAGTTCATAACCTTAGATAAAGCCGGTGAAGAAGCTGAATGGCTCCGGAATTTTTTGGAAGATATTCCATTTTGGCCCAAACCTTTGGCACCAGTATGCATACACTGTGATAATCAAGCAGTAATTGGAAGGGCTGGGAGCGTTATGTATAACGGTAAATCTCGTCATATACGATGAAGACATAAAACTTTTAGGCAATTACTCTCTAGAGGAATTATCACGATTGACTATGTAAAGTCAAGTGACAATGTGTTGGATTCACTTACAAAAGGCGTAACTAGAGAGGTAGTTGAGAAATCATCAAGGGGAATGGGACTATGACTGAGAACAAGTCATAGTAGTGGTAACTCTACCTAGAAGACTGGAGATCCCAAGATCTAGGTTCAAGGAGATCAAACAAAGTCATTAATGACGGTTCAACATTGTCAACTAAACTTTTGGTCCATTCTCGTGATGAGACAATGTTCAGTACCAAGGATAAAGCATTAAGGCTTTTTAATGATTTCTAAATTTGATACGGGGTATATCAAATAGTGTATCTACGGGATGACATGTTTAGGAATCACCTATGTAAGTGTGAAGTGTTAGCCGCTTCAAGGAGAACTTGGTAAGGCCAGTTCTCTATGCACTTTTGAGACCAGGCGGTATTCATGGCTGAAACGAACACAACAATGAGAACCAAAGACGGTTAAAGTTTAGTTGTGTGACTTATGGTTGTCTAGGTATATACCAAAGTTCGACGGTTCAAAGATATCAAATCTACTGATTGATTGAATGTATCCGGAATAAGTTCACTAAGGAAAGTTCAAAAGGAAACCTACTTATCCAGACGCAATTAATCCTTGCTTGCGAATCATACAGTTTTTCATGCATACTTCTGTGATATAGCCATTCCCCATTCATGTGGGGGATTGTTGGGTTTTTAAGCTATTAATGCTTAAAATAGGGTGAATGGAAAATGGAGGGAAAAATAAAATATTTGAGTAATATTTGAGTTTCCCTCGATTGATTGTCCCATATGGGAAGAGGAAAGGTTTTTGATGGGTATATAAGCAATTGCTCTTCTTCTAGCTCATAAAGAGTTGAGAAGAAGGCAAGTCTCGCGCCGTAATCGTCGTCGCTTGCTCGCTCGGCTCGACTTTGGCTTCGGCTTCAGCTTCGGCTTCGAATTCGGATTCGGATTCGGTCAAATGATCGATCCATTAATTAATTTTTGGACCAAATTTATTTGTTATTAGTAAATATTAACAGAAATTTTATTAAAAATTTGGTTTAATAATAAAATATTAATATTAAATTCAATTCAGTTATCTAATTTTTAATTTTCTGTTTTTGTAACAGAAAACTAACTACCCTTCAATTTTTCCTCTTTATTGTTGACTAAATAACCATTTATATTATGGCATTTACTCTTGGGCTGTTTTATAAAAACAGCCATTCTGAAGAGTTGCACTTCTTTAGATTTCAGCCCAAATTTGGCTATAAATACAAGTCCATTCTTTCAGATTTTCCATACGAATTTTCTGAGTTCTTCTCCTTTCTTCTACATATTTTAACTTCAAAGAAAGCAACAGTAAGTGTGATTTGCTACCGAACTTTGTGTTCGCTGAAACATTAGGGTTTGAAGTACCACTACACCAGTGTGTAATTCGTTCTATCCTGGGAGGAAATAATCCATAACTTTAGGTACTAGGAGGGGATTAAATTCCTTAATGAAACACAGTGAATTCAGTGAGCTCGGATTACAATTCTATTTCTGTTCTTCCATTTCTATTTATGTTAATTTATATTTTTCAGAATTATTTTACAAATACTGTTTACTAACCAAAAAGGTGACACAATATAGGGTATGATTGCAAATCCTCTGTTAGGCAGGCACGTTGGTTTACTATTCCGCAGGGTAGTTTTTGAATGTCCAAGAAAAAGAGAAAAAAATGAAGAAAAGAAAAAGGTATCTTTTTATCCACCAAAGGAAGAAAATACATTATTTTTACAGAAAAAAACCCGTTCACATTTTGGGAATTCAGTTTTATCTAGCTTGACCATAAATGAGAATTTTAACTACAATTGAGATTATAGGGTACTACTCTATTTACAAGAGGCGAATCAAAACTTAATTAATAGTCACTTGTCATATGATTAAACTTCTGCTTTTTAAACATTGATTTTGTCTGTTTTAGATAAATTAGTAAGAAAACTGAAATAGAAAAGAAAAGTTAAAACTGTATTGCCTATCTTTATCTAATATCTTACAATGCTTTAATATATTTAACAATTTTATTGTATTTATTTAGGTTCAGTAAGATTAAATGATGAAAATTTATATAAAACAAAATACATCATGCATTTCTAGTTTAGTGCGTATACCAGGTGCATCTAAGTTTTTTTCTTTTCTACAATGACCTTTGGCACTAAGATCAAGCAGATTATTGGACTCCACCAAAATATTTAACAAAGGGGTCAATTGGTTGTGTGGTCCATTACAAACTCTTTTTTGTTTTATGTCAAATTTCTCGAAGATATTTATTATTACATGCAAAAGATCTTTACGGAGTCATTTTCTTCCATTCAGAGTGTTATGTTGAACCATTGCCTCGGAAAAAGAATCACGCTACATTACAGAACATTGTGTTTTTAAAGAATTTAAGTAAATACGAACACGTTCTCTCTGCATAATTCTGGAGAAAATTGATGTTGAATTTACAAAAAAAAAAAAAGGGTAAAAGCCTAAAATCTGAAACAATATAACGAACTCTAGCACCAACAAAAAAAAAATAAAAAATAAAAAACCTATAGAACAACACTTTGAAATGAAGTTCTTGATTTTAAAAAAGAACAGATCCACGCTAAACTTATGGCAGGTGAGCTTCACTATTACCCGTTGATTCCATTGTGCTCACCCCCATGGAGAGAAAACAAGAATACTCTAATGCATACCTTCAAGTTAGGGAAAAATGAGAGCAAGTAGGGTTGCATGGATAGGGACAATCAATATATTTTGCAGCTTTACGGTTGAAGTACCACTCTCCTACAGCCTCTGCAATTGTCTGTTCAATGGTCAGGAAAACGATCATCAGTAACTGCTAGTTCAATCTATTGCAATAGACTCAGAAATGACTTGCTGAAATAGCACGTCGTTTAAACGCGGTGTCCTAAGAATGTGAGATCACCAAAGTTGGAGGAAATATAGCTCAAGTTGTGTAATAACACATGGTTTCCAAGCTGGGAGTGCTCAATGTATTTGCACCCTCCAGCTTGAGGGGGAGTGTTCACTGTTCACAGTGCAGTTATACTGGTCATTGGTGTATAATTAAGTAGTTGTATTTGTTAGAGATTTGATAGAATTTGTGTCGATTAGGGAAGTTAATGAGGACATGCGTGTATATATTGAGCTTTGGACAAATTTTTTTCCATTTCTTATGAATGATAGCCAGAAGATCAGTTGAGCATTACCAAACTCCATTTTTCTCATTTTCCCTCAGCTAATATTCAGTTCAGGGGTTTAAGCTCGAAGCCATTCCAAATTGCAATGAAATTAGACTGTCCAGACAGCTATTGTATCTGGTTTTAGATTTTTGCTTGTATGCCATACTTCTTCTTAGAGATGGTCTCTCAATATAACAGATCTGTGGTCTCAGAAATGGAAAAAATGTGGAGAAGTTGATTTACACTGCAGAAAGAATTCAGTGGAAGCTTGTCCTATTCTAGGATATGATGATATTATGCAATCTCGAACTGAACTAGCACAAGGAGATTTTTGAGATAAGTTCGCATTAAATTATTCTAGCCCAACAGAAAAAATCTGATATCCTTCATGCCAAGTTCAAACCTAAGATAATTCCTCACGAGGGCTTTGAAGCAACATGGTAAACCAAAAAGGCACAGTTACGGTTGCATCTGGAGTAAAATATAGCATAACTGATCTCTAGAAAGATCTAACTTAAGCTTTTAGGTCTAACTGCACATTAAATCATTAACTTTTCGAGTGTTTCTTACTTTGGTTTCTTACAATTTTAAGTTTCACGGACCCTGATGTTCTCACTGTTGGTGAAAGGGTCAAAGGGCGGATTCACAGGTGTGTACAGTTAATAATTACCTTACCCATCTTGCTAACTGTTGGGTGCATCGGATAGATATGTCAGTACTTATCCTCTTACTACAGGACGCTTACCTAGCCAACTCTTAGATCCGGCTACCCAAACTTTACTGGTTCACCCCACTTGTCCGACTGTTGCAGAGCAGTTTTTGGTATGCTGATAAAATTCGAACCACCTGCAGAACAAAAATAGAATAACGGGAAAACTTACTTTGTTATTGATTTTTGGAGAATAAGGAGCATGCCATGTCCCAGTCATCCATGTCTGGCAATGTGAAAAGCAAGAAATTATGAACATGCCTCCTTCTGGATTTTGCTGAAATCCATTGAGCTTTTTGAGCAAAGACTTCCGGAAATCTGTGGATAATGGATAATTAATAAGATGACAACTGAGTATCTGCAACAGCTATTGCTCACTTTTTAAATCAACAGGTCGAAGATATTATCCAAAAAGAATAATAAAAGCTCAAAGACTTATACTTCAGAGATTGGTTCAGGATTATTCTCTGATATAAACATAGCGAGCATGCAAGCATCATAATTCTGGACTCCTCAAAAGAAAGCCTAGTCGTGATAACTATAATTGCTGTTTTCAGATGTAAGTATTCACCTTCCAGGACTTCAAGCTGCTTGGAATTACAGAGTGTGATATTTAGCTTGCATCTGAGCCAACTTCCATGTGGATCCGCTGAATCAGGTAATAAGACGTTTTGTATCTGTAAGTATAAACAGTAAGTTAAGAGAGCATCTAGAAGAAAAAAAATTATATTCGCTAGAAGCTGAAACAACATGGATCAACAACTTACTTGCCAAAAATCATATCCCGGGTTAACAAGGAAAACAGGGGTCTTTATGTTGCTGATAAATTCTTCAGGGAAAAAACACTGAGATTGAGGCCACCAGAAAGTCACAGTAGAGAAAAGGTGAATTACAAAAGAAGAAACAATGTCAGTAATCCCATTATAAATGCCAAAATCGCACCTTATAAGGTTCTAATCTTGATGTGCAATCCTTCTTTAAACTTTTTGCTGAACCCTGGGAAGGATCAAATTGCAGTCAGGGTTAAGTGAGAAATTAGAACAACTGCAATCAAGAAACAGGGTCTACACGGATAAAAAGTTGATAACTACAATAGTTGGAAAAATGGAATCAAGAAACCAGGTTCGCAGGTAGATAATTCATATTTCATAAGCATTGTAATTTGTTCAAAACAGCACTTTAGAAATTATGCCACTGATTAGTAACATGATTTTGTTGATGCAGTGCAAATTCAGCAGCAATATCGTTCCTTTCACGTCTATAGATAACCAACCTCTCACCAGTAAAATCTTAAATCATTGATTCCCACTTAAATAACTTTTCTTCTCCTTTTCACGGATTTCTATTAGGTTCACAAGTAGAAATTGAGTGACGCCAGGTTTCAGTCAACATTTATTCATTATGTGCCGATCTTAGGACCTTCCTAGTTCATAGTAGCATGTACCATCTACAAAAATTATCACATACATTATACACAGTAAGTATGCCAACCAATTGAGTTATCAGTTAATTACAGACTTTACTCTTTAAGATCTCTCCAGATTCCTGTTCAACAGTATCCATTTTGCACATTAAAAATGCAGAAATATCACCTCTGATTTTCTATTCCGTGATTCTTTTTTTTTATTGGTCATATGCACCACAAGTTATGAAATGAATAGTATCATCTATTCCATCCCATGTTGAATTATTTTTTCCTCATATCTTTTACGTCAATAATTTCTCCATCAACATGCATTTAATAACATCCATCTAATTAATTACATCGGAATATGACCAGATTTAAAAGGAAGAAGGAATAACTATATCGAGACAGCCCATCACAAGCAGAGAAGGAACAAAAGCGTTCACCCAAAAAAAAAAGAAAAAGGTAAAGCAGAAAATGAGTTTCTGAATTATTAGAAAAAACCTGGAGGTTAACAACATCTTCATAAAATCGCTCAAATGTGGGAATTCCAGCAATATCCTTTCTGAAATAGTGAAGGCAATAACAGACTTACAGTTGATTCAAGGTTTCACTACATGCTCAAGAACTTAACAATTCTTAAAATGCGTACACCTCTACTTTCTTGGGAATGGAATTGTCACTCTCATTCTACAAAACTTAATGCAAATTTTTAGACAAAAAGAATCATCATCAATATTTGATTAGAGTCTGAAACCTCAAAATTTAAAGGGAAAGGTGCCCCTTTTGTACAAAATGATTAACATACCAAGATGCTCAGTAGTTTCCTCCTGCCCCAATGAGTCGTGCATTTCTCTTAATTGAAACTTTGTCAACTATTGCAGTTTGAGGTTTCAATCTATTATTGTGAGCCAGTCCTTACTGATTATTAAGTGTTTAGCATGCGACTTTGCGCCATCAGTTAAGTTTTTTCAGTTGTGAGTACATTAGCTCATTCAGTAATTCACAGCCCACCCTTCCGGGCTATCTTTACTCCCTCCGTCCCAATTTATGTGAAGGTGTTAGGGGTTAGAAGTACAAGGTGCAAGCACCAAATTTTTGGTGTGAATTCGCGGATATATTCTTCACTTTTAAGAAAAGAAAATTTACATATTTGAAAACTATATGAAAAATACTACAAGTCAACATAGTTAACAATTCAAAAAATTTAGAAAGGCTTAATGAAGATCGCAGTAAAACAAATTGTTTGACTCATCAAATAGTAACACCTTCACATAAATGTAACGGAGGGAATGCTATTTAAAAGTTTAAAACCGTGTGCATATCTATTTACATAATTTTTGTTTATTTTTTTCTAAATGCAGGTATCTAGATCATTCATTATCTAACACTTTATTACTTCCTGGCTACCTTTTACAGTTTATAACTAAAGAATTGACTCTACCATCAGGTTGCTTCCGATAACTTACTCCTATATATATAACTTATATTCTAAATGACATTCTAACTTTGAAAATATACCTGCTTCGAGGAACAAGTATATTAATCATGTTTGATAGTCAAGATCCAGAAATAGACATATTAGTGCATCTTTTAGATGCATAGTGATATCTAGAAGACATACTCATTGAGGAAAAAACCTGCATCGCTAAGGCACTTGACATTGGCATCCTTGGGTAACATCTCTCGGAAGTCATCACAGTGTATGAGAGCTGCCAGACCTCCAGCCGAGCACCCCGAAAGAAGAGCCTGCAAAGTTAGGCAATTAAACGCTGCAACTCTTGGACTTCTAGGTCCATTAATTCAATAAAAGCAATAACAACACTTTTTCCTGACGAAGGAAAAGCAGTAACCACCTCTTAGTGCACTTAGAAAGATATGGTATATTGATTAAAATCTTCAGAATGATGTATGATTTTTTTTCTTTTTCTTTTTCCCCTTTTTGAAGGTTGAATCGAGTATCTGTTAGCTTGTAGAATATATACTTCAGAACTAATGAAAGAAATTCACTAAGAAAATGAAGAAAACAAAGCAAAATGTTTTATCTAACAGAGAAGTGAAACAACTAAAAATTCAATGAGATAAAAGAAAAAGAATACCTGTTTAGCATTAGAAAGTCCTAATGTCAAGAGTTCATCCATTATTGCTTCCCAAATAAGCTGGCCTCTGAAGAAGAGTCCCGTTCTATTCTGCCATAAATGAATCGACAATATAGGCACTCAATGCTTCTTTGCCTTCTTCTCCTCATCTCCTTGATGAGCGTCAGAAAATGCACAACAAATTCATAATCTTTAATAATAAACCTTCAAAACTTACTTTAAATTCACTCTCTGGGTGTCCAGTAAAGGATCCACCATCGCAATAGCGTATCTTGACTTTGTTCCATTCAAAGAAGTCTGAAGAAAGTGAAATTGGCCGAACAAGTGCGTAAGAACCCTTAACAAAGCAAATTTGCATATTAAAGAAAAAAAAGTCAAATAGTAATACCTAGTTTTTGTCAAAAGTGACACTTGTTCTCATCAACAAACACAGAAAGAAAAACTATGTGGTAATTATTGAGATTCAAAAAGGAAAAGAATTCAAGTAAGTTCGTATTATTTATTTTTTGATAAGTTAATGTATTTCATAGAAAGCATCAAGAAGATGCAGAATTCAGAATTTACAGAGCAAAGGAATAGAGAAAAAAAGAAGACATTAGGAATAGAGAAAAAAAGAAGACAATGTTAGCTCTATTGTACTTGTATTAGGAATAGAGAAAAAAAGAAGACAATGTTCCTCTGAGTTTTGACAAACATGAATTTTTGGAGATGGTTAATTCATGGGCAACAGACAAATAAAAAATAATCATGAGCTATCTAGTGTACTTGTAAAGTTGATGTCTTCTTCTAGTAGATACAAACATTGGAGGATCCATACTTTAAGCTTAATGAAAATTTGTAGCAAGATTATCATGATAACAAACATTGAACACAATGTATCAAGAAGTCAATTTTCTTTTTTATTTATTTATAAAGATTAAGGAGTTATTTCCTAAACCATCATAGTAGTTACGTACCCGGATTTAGTGATGAGTCAGAGCTCAAAATTCCATGAAAAACATCAGGCTCCATGAACCTTGAAGAGCCCAATTTTGTTGTCTGGCGAACAGAACATGTTTTTATTGAGTTACACCAGCCTCCGCCCTGCAATATCAATAAAAACACAGTCAACAAAGAAGAAAGGAAAGAGCAAAGTAGAATATTGGCATATCACATCTGCATGCTAATGTTGTGTGCTTGGCTACAATTCTCCCTTAACCAAGCCCATAACAACAACAAAAGATAGAGAAAGCGTCCTGCGCTACAATTCATTCCAGCGGACACAAAAAACGTTACGTGATTTCTTCCCATCTGTCCCAGCTTTGATGGACAAAGTTACGAGTACATGTGCTAGTATCTGTGCTGGTGGGAGGTAACAAGTAAACGATGGATTGGTCAAAGCGCGCAAGCTGGTGGGAGGTGAGGTAACAGGTAAACTGGAGAAGAGGGGTTTAGAATTCCAAAAACTACATTATGTATATAAGGTTTATTTCTTTTCGTAATATATGTATTATGTTGGATCTCCTTTTTTATTTTTTTGGATCCTGCATTCATGCATAATGCTTTTGTGTACGGGGCTGCCCAAACTTTGTTGAAGTGTGTCAACACTCAGATTAAGAATTTAAGAATTGCAAGGGACAATTAACATCATGAAGCTAATTAGAAATAGAAAGCTGACCTCAACGAGAATAACCCAATTATGAGTCCCAGATCCAAAACCCTTTTGCAAATGATACCCAGGTACGCTTCCATCCAAACAAACTGCAAAAAATTCCAAAAATAAAAAACTCTACACCTTACTACCACTTTGATCACCCATAGCCAAATATAGTAAAAAGTAAAACGTTAAAAGATAATAATTTGAAGAGAAAATTACAAGCGGATCTTTTCTGGGCATTGCTTAAAGGGGTAAAGGGTACCAAATCGTCGGCAGGAGACGTTGAATTAATAGAAAATCTGTGAGAGTGAGAAATGAAGGAAAGAGTAAAAATTAGAATAGAGAGTGAAGCAGCTGCAATAGTCCACTCTCTTCGTGTTAATTTTTGCCACCATTTCATTGGTTGAAAAAATCTCTGAGTCGCCATTTTTTTGGTTCCACTTTGCTTTCGGATCAGTAGATTTTGGCTCTGACTTTTATAACTTAGAAGCTTTAGCTGTTATTTGTCTAATTGTTTTTTTTTAATTTTTATTTTTAAGGCTGGGTTGGTGAAAGTATATGAAATAGGAAAGTGATTTGTTAATTGAATTTGGACAATCATCCAACTGTTCTATAATATAGTTTAGCAAAAGATTAAATGAATTAAATCTAATACATTATCATTGTATTTACACCAGAAAATATCAAAAGAAAATTGCAATATTCTTTTTTTAAGGTGAAATTACAGCAAGCAGTAAGCACTTGCAGATACATCATTTGTATTTAAAATTTTAACTTAACCACATTATAAAATGGAAATTCAACAAAAACATTATATTGAAGAGCACAAATACTATTTTGAATAGTGATTTTATTTTACAAGGGTGTTAAGTGTATAGTCTAGGAAAACATGAGGTATATGCACATAGCTATATCAAATTTAAAAAACATAATTAAATTTTTTGTTGGAAATTTTTATTCACGTCTTTGATTAAAAAGGAGAAATGTATAAAGAATCTCTTAAATTGGAAATGACAACAAATTACTTAATGGAGTAATAATTACTAATAATTACCAACCACAAATTACTTAATGGAGTAACGACTACTGTTTTTATTTTTTCTTGAGAAAACTGGAAGACTAATATTACTAATACTAAGAAACGGTCGTATTACATATTATAGAGATACCATTTAGGGCATTTTGGTTACCAAGTTTAGCCAACTTAGTGCATATATTATCCGAAATAATCCTAACAAAATGTGTTCCACCTTTGTCTGCTAGGAACTGGTTTTCTACAAATGTGGTGGGGCTGTAAAATTCCTGACTTGATTTAGTTTGGACTGCTTGGAAGCTTCCTTTGCCAAACCGTGAGATACTTGATTTGCTTACTGAAAGATATGTCTTACCATCACCTGTTCTGTAATGATCCGACTGGTCGTTTTGAGCTCTAGTGTGTCGCTCGACGGTTTGAGGTCTTGAATAGCTTCACTTCTGGTATTATGACTTGTACATGTGATCGGAATTGAATTCGTGAAGTTCGGAGTTGTTTCGGAAGGAAAGTTCTCAATTTGGAAGCTTTTAGTTGAAAGAGTTGACCAAGGTTTGTTGAGTAAACGACCTCGAAATCGGGATTTGAAGGTTCCAACAGGTTTGTATGATGATTTCGAACTTGGGCGTATGTTTGGGTTGAGTATCGGGTGGTCCAGGAGCATTTCAGCGCCAATTATGGAAGGTTGGCACTTTTGAAATTTAAGAATTTCTTAAGTTTGATTAGAAGTGAGCTTTGATGTTATCGAGGTCCGTTTGAGATTTCGAACCTTGGAATAGGTCTGAATCGTGATTTATGACTTGTACAAAAAGTTTGTGTCACGACCCAATCTCCATACCCGGTCGTGATGGCGCCTTTCGTGAAGACAAGGCCAGCCAACTAACTCAATTCGTTTCTTTAACACTTACTAAGCATAAATAGATGGAAAATGCAACTTAAAGAACCTTAATTATCAACATTATGGCCTAACTCAGCCCAACCGGGGTGTCACAAGTCACGAGCATCTAAGAAGTAGGAACACTACTATAGGGCCATTATTATACATACAAAGTAAAATCTGGAAATTTAAAGATGAAGTGCGGTGCCGTGGACGCGGCACGTCACCTTGCTCAGCTACATTAGTATATCTTCAATCAGCTAATAACCCGCTACCGGGTGAACAATACCTGCAACTGCACGCGAGGTGCAGGGAGTAAAGTGAGTACTTCCAACTCAGTGGTAATAAGAGTAAATAATAACTGAGCAGCAATAAACCACGTAAAGCAAATCAACATGCTATATAGTACAGTGTAACCCTTTGAGAAAACAGGGAAAACGTGAAAAATCCTTTAGAAATTATCTTGACTCAGTTCAAAACTTCTTTTGAAAATATCTTTTTCCAACAGTTAAGCAAATGAATGCGAAAACACGTAGTGCAAGTCAGCACAAAAGCCAGCCCCTCGGGCACAAACAAGTATGCATAACTGAGCTCATAACTCGCCCTTCAGGCAATATTCTTATCTCTGGTCAGCCACTGTTACCTGACCCATTTACATCATACAGTGTCACTGTTACCACTGTCTCAAATTTATCCACTTTGAAAGTGATCAGACAATATCAAAATAACAAATAAATATCTCAAGAAATAACACAACAACAAATAGTGCACAAATGTATGAATGCAATGCAATGCATATGACGGTACACTCTAGTACCCGCTGCGGCGTACAGCCCGCTCCACTTATTTAACGTCGACGGCGCTCACTCGGGGTTTGTACAGACTCCGGAAGGGCTCCTACAGCCCAAGCGCAATATCAGCCAGGTATTGGCATAAAACAGGCTCTCGGCCTCAATATCAATATATATATATCATCGCTGCGGCGTGCAGCCCGAGCCACCCGTATATTCAGAAATCACTATGACACTGCTGCGATACGCAGCCCGGTCCATGCTAAGTCCAGAAATGCACGTAAGCCACTTGGACAATATTAACATGATAATCCTCAGCTCAAAACGTCATTTAAAATACTGTTTAAGTTTTTCAAATCTTAGAAAGAATGGCTGAGTTTACAAAACAGTATTAAAACCTTGGACCGAGACCAGATAATATGCAAGTAATGCAAAAAAATAGTAATATCAATCCCCGAAGGGTTCACATAGTTGGCACGGAGCCCAAACATGGCCATCAGCCCAAACAATGATGGTAATAAATAATTTCAGTCAAATACGCAGTAAAATCAACAACCGGGACGGACCAAGTCATAGTCCCCAACGGTGTTCTACTCCAAGCTCATATAGAGGTGTTAAACGGGCCAGGTCAGCCCAGTTCCGGACAGGCCCAGACCGGTAGAACCCGGAACCGGCCCGGACCGGTAAGGGGGCTGGGCTGGGATGGGTAGGGGGCTGGGCTGGGTTTGGACGGTTTAAATTTTTGAAACGGGTTACCCGGCCCGGTAAAACCCGTTAGATGAATAGTGCCATTAAACCGGTTAACCGGCCCGGCCCGGCCCGGACCGGCCCGGAACGTAAATATAACTTGAATATACTGTGAATATACCGTGAATATACCATGAATATACTATAAATATACCAATTATTGTATACTAATTAACATAATTTAAAACTATTGAAATTTAACATATAGTGTATATATTTAGGGTATAAAACTATAAATGCTCAAATCATAGAATATGATGGTAAAGTATTATTTTTAAAATATGCTATATATGTGTTATTTTAAAATTTTAAGACAATTTGTATTATTTTAAAAATTAGACGTATTTATGCTTAATGTTTTAGTTTGTTATATTAATTTGAAGTATTATTAATTTATTATGGATGAAAAATTAGTTTTACTATTTTTTTGTTAATTTACTTTTTAA
>MU755114.1:0-27740 GCA_026770625.1 Nicotiana glauca
ATAATTTTTATAAAAGTTTTTCTTAGATGGTCTACAAAGTGTCTAATTGGCACATATGTGGTTTAGTTGAAGGGTCTGATAGGAATAACTCGATGTTTAAGTGCCCAAGTGACAAAAAAAGCCAAGTTTAAGGGCCCAGTTATGTATTTGGCCTTTTTTTTTTTTATGTCAAAAATCTGATTCGACTACTGCCAATTAAGTCGCCACGCAACTCCTCACGTCACTGTAAGTTCAATACAAAGCAATTCACCCTAGGAAAAATTCAAAATATCTTTGAGAAGCCATTGAAAATCCCCCTTAATACTTGACACCTAAAAGGAAAAGTTGGGCCCATTCTTTCACTCATTACACAAATATATCTATAAAACTTCTTATTAATATATCCGGTCTTTGTTACTATACATCAGCTAGGGGTGTACATAGATCGGGTTGGTTCGGTTTTTATCAAAACCAAATCAAACCAATTATATCGGTTTGGATTTGTTCGGTTTTGTCGGGTTTTCGGGTTTTTTTCCTTACATGAATATTATTTCAATCTTACGTTATTAAAATTATAGATAAAGCTTTGATAAGTGAATATATGTTTAGTATATATGGAAAAAATTGACAAACATATGATCTATTAAAATATTCTAATGGGAAATTTTTTTTAATAACACATAGTTATTTTCTTAGTCGTCTAACAATAATTTTTCGTTAATTTACGCTTTCAAGGTTAATACGTGAGAGGATCCCAAATATTTCTATATTTTCTAAAGAAAAATTAAATCACTACAAAGTCTTAAAAATATAAATAAAATTTATATATTTATATGTTGGTTTGGTTCGAGTTTTTTTACTCAATACCAAATCAAGTCAAACCAAACTTAGTCGGGTTTTTTAATCGGTTTGATTTGATTTTTCGGTTTGGTGCGGTTTTCCGGTTCGGTTTGAACACCCTAACATCAGCATTGCAATAATCCATCATAAGGAGCACGTGTTTGGCCCTCAAATTCACCTCATGACAGGTCTCCTCTCATCTGAAAATTTGTTTATATATTATAAACTATATGTCAACTTTTTTTTTCACTTCAACACCATCTAATACAACCTCCCTCTTCTTTTCTTTCTCTTACCACTGACTACCAAATTTGTAGCTCAAAACAGGACCAACGTGAAAAAAATTGACCCATGTCTCCTTATTGCATCACAATTTTATTTGTTAATTCACATGCATATATATCCTAAAAAAAAAATTCCACAACCACACATATGAAATGACAAAAAAGTCCATTCCACTAAATTCCAATAATTAAACAGATCCACTCAAGCAAGAATGTACATTTAAAGTTTACGAAATTTTACAGTGCATTACTTTCTTCCCCCAAAAAAAAGAAAGGAAGAGATCATCTCGATTATTAAGCAAGTTACACCTATGATAAGAGGGGCATGCATACTTCACATTTATACTCAACTGGTACTTTAATGCTTTCTTTCTACTAGGTATGCCTCTCGTGGGTCTATTCAATCTAACCAACTCTTATTTCGTGACACATATCCTTCTAAATTTTTTTTTTTTTTTTTTTTTGAAAACTTTATATAAACAAGTACTACCTTTTAAATTGAGAGTTCTATCTATCGTGAAAATAATACTCATCTTAGCAGGTGTATTCATGACTGATGCCATTTTGTACTGAGTTTCATTCTCAACCACTTACCATGTTGATGCATTAAGCCTTATCCTTTCTCATTGGCTGGAATTAATTTCACAAACCACCACCACGAACATGTATGCATTATTCAGTGCTCATATTCCATGCACTCAAATTATGCCTGCTTACGTTAAAGTTATACTTATAATATCACCATCACAATATCCCTAATAATAACTAATCACTTTAAGAGGCATTAAGTTCAGAACTATATACGCTATTTCCTCAAAAATGTGTTTCATCACTAAAATCTAACAAACTAGATGTGGTTAAATTATCGTAATACTTACTAATTTCCTGCTAATTTTTTTTTCTCTCCTCAATAAACTCGTAATGAAAAATTATACCGACAACCTCAAATGTTTACGTGTCGCTCTAAGGCAAAAACCACACTCTTAAACTAGCTACTTTAGGTCTCACATAACTTCTCAACATTCAAAAATTTGACTAACTTTGGAACTTAATTAAGAATTTTCGTAGAGCTTCATATGTAATTAGAGCTATCCCAGAATGTACAAACTGTCTAATATATTGAGAGAGCTTTAGACAAATCTCTCATGAAAGCTAAATATGACAGACACCCCTCCCCGGCCATTTGTTGGGTGTTCAAATATGAAATCACCATGCTGGGAACATAATCTAAAGGACCTCGCCACTCAATCCGTGGCAACCCCGGTATTGCTAATGTCACGGTCTTGACATGACAATCTAGAACAACATGACTTGGAGACAACCAGTCCATACCCAATATCACATCAAAATCAACCATACTAAGCAATAATAAATCAACTCTAGTTACACACAACAGATAAATAATCCTTCGAAGGTTCACAATGACTGAATCATAGCACATGATATCATCTGACAACTTACCCACATTTTACCATTCACAACCACGAGCTAAGCTGTATATGATAATTTCCAATCTCCAAGTCCATAAAACACACGAATTACCATATCTGATCCCAATTCCGCCACTCGCACATATAACTCTCCTTTAGTACTCAATTATTCCACGAGAGATACTCTAAGATTCTTCTGTGCTACCAAGCAACTATGTACTCAACTAACCAAGAAATTCCCATTGATCTCATCTATAAGAATAACACTATACATCACATGATCCTCATGCTCATAGAAAATATACATCTCTAACTGTGGCAGAAAGCCATCAAGAACTCTCTGAATTTCATTTGCACAAACTAAACCGTCAGGACTGAATCCTTCTAACTCAACCAAGCTATGCAGACTACTAAAACCGAAGAGCATTGTCGCTAAACACCTGTATAAACTCATTATCTCATAGGCATCCAAAGAACTAACCATATCCTCACCATACCGATCTGAGCCACTACCAAGATATCTCATCTATCCGAGTTCCCTTATGACTTACCTTCAACTTGATACTCTTTCTTGCTATAACATCACAATTTCTCAACCCAGACTTACCACACGAGACCCAAGCACAAAACCACACCGTCTAAGACTCATAAGCCGTTGAATACTCTCTTAAATACCCCTAAAAGCACCATCTTCAAAATACTTTACTCTGAAGAGACTTCCTACGAATCTAAATCCTTTACCTTTACCTTCCTGATACTGATACATGGAATCCCACAATTTATAGAAAATACCACAAGTCTTGACATCTTCCAATAAAAACTAAGTTTCTAACCACTTATGCAACTTTAAAATACCCAATTGTTATGTGTAGAATCTTGAACACATTAGAATCATTCTCGCAAGCCATCCACTCTACTTAAACCGCAATTAGCTCGATCAAAAGAACCGAACAACTTGTTCTTCATTAGCACTCCAAACACTGCAGAATGCAACCTCATCCCAATACGGCCAAGCAACATCCTGCTCTATGCACCGAGCATCTTTTACCAACAACAACTCAAGACATTTTGAGATTCTCTTACACTTATGAAGCATGACATAACCTTTGTCAAAATTTTCCCTTACTCGAGACATCCTCGGTCTCAATCTTCATAGGCCATAACGGATGCACCAGTACACCTTAAACTGGAACTAACATAGCATATAACCGTGCAATCGCCTAATCAATAGCAGACTCCCCCACTTGGCTCGAAGCCATAGATCAACACACACTCAATAACTCATAACACATATATTCTATTGATTCCATAACACCATAGTGAGATTAAACTCAAATCCTTTGTAAGCTTGTTAAAAACACAAATCATCTAGTACTTTGAATCTTCTGCCGATCTCACAACAGCTAAATCCACTTTTTTTGAGTGACCCAAAATTTAAATTTCAACACATATATTTTACTTGTAAATGAGATCTTTTAACAGATAATATAAGGATCACACCACTTCAGAATACTCCGCAGGATATAACCCACCTGCTTTGCCTTCAACTAACATTTCTGTATACTTTCCACCGTCACAAACATCACATAGTCACTTAGCATTCCTGAGTCTGAACTCATACCGTAACATGAAATTTACTTCACTCCCAACTAGGAAACATGAAAAGATTCTTCACACGCCCATAACTCGGGACTATACCTCGAATCAAGATGGAAATCAAGCACCTAATAGTCCTTTTATCCTCCAGCAGACCCTTCTCGTCACTTCTAAATCATATGAATATAGCTCGCAGACGTAACATACTCATCACGTAGCCATGCAGCCGTCACTCTCACTAATAGGGACAATACCGAACATATAAGTTCAAAGACACTTGCTCACACAATCAGCACCTCGGTGCTCAAACTATAGGCAAAAATTCGACCTCAAGTCCTCCAGACTGGCCCAACATCAACTCACAGAGATCACATCTCGCCCCCTCAATTGGGGAATCATAAGCCATTGATGCACATCTGATACTGAGTGCTCATGCGCGCATACGAACGCGTGGAAGGAATTCAAAGAGTTACATTTCAACCTGAATCAAAGGACGCACGATAAGAATTCAAGAATGTGAAGTTTTCCTAAAGGTTCTGCAGCCTCTCGAGGATAAANGCCCACAGAACAACGATGCCTCTTTTAACAATTATTAAACATAAATAAATAGGTAAATACAACTTAGTGACAATAATAGTCGGTATTTACAACCCAACACAACCCGACCGGGGTGTCATAAGTCACGAGCATCTAAGAAAATCTGAATACAACTACAGGCCAATAATATACAAAATAAGATTTAGAATCAAAAGACGGAGTTCGGTGCCGCGAACGCCGGCGGTCACCTTGCTAAGCTACAATAGCAAAATCCTCAATCAGCTCAACTCGCTACCGGGTAACAATTTCTTGCAACTGCACGCAAGGTGCAGGGAGTAAAGTGAGTACTCCAACTCAGTGAGTAATAAAAGTAAATAATAACTGAGTAGCAAAAAATCACGTAAGGCACTCCATCGTGCTATATAGAATAGTGCAACTCTTTGAGAAAACAGTAAAACCGTGAAATCCTTAAAATAAGTACCTGGGCTCAGTTAAAACCTCTTTTAATAATATCTTTTTCAACAGTTAAGCAAATGAATGCAAAATCAGATAGTGCAAATCAGCACATAAGTCAGCCCCTCAAGCACATCACACCACTAACAATTAACACCAGGTTGTCTGGTAAATAGTGCAAGAAGTAGCATGGATGCCAATGAAATGAGAGTGCTGAATGTCATGACACGTAGTACAAACAGGAACCAATGCATGAATGCAATACAATGCATATGACCGCTGCGGCGCGCAGCCTGATCCATTTGGGTACTCGCGCTCACTGTGGAGGTTCAGACTCCGGGTGGGCTCCTACATCCCAAGCGCAATATCAACATAGCATCGCTGCGGCGTGAAGCCCGATCCATACTCAGTCCAGAACATGCACGTAAGCCACTCGGGCAATATTAAAGTAATAGTTCTCAGCTCAAAATGTCAGAAAATGTGTCTTAAGTCTCAAATCTTAGAAATATGGCTGAACATTTAAAAAAAACAGTGTTTAAACTCATGACTGAAATCAAACAATATGCAAAGTAATGCGAAAACAGTGATATCAATCCCTGAAGGATTCACATAGTTGGCACGAAGCCCAAACATGACAATCAGCCAAATATTATGATGATATCAAGTAGTTTCAGTCAAATACACGGCAAAAATCAACAACCGGGACGGACCAAGTCACAATCCCCAATGATGCTCTACCCCACGCTCATATTCGGCGTGCAAGTCACCTCAATACAACACTATGATGTGCAAATCCGGGGTTTCAAACCCTCAGGATATCATTTACAAGTATTACTCACCTCAAACCGACTATTTCTTTAATTTGCGATGCCCTTGCCCTTTGAATTGGCCTCCACATGCGTCGAATCTATCCAAAATCAGAATGAATACGTCATATTATGCTATAAGAATAATACCTAATCGAAAATAATTGAAAAATATCAAAATCCCGAAATTTGGCAAAATCCGAGCCCCAGGACCACTTCTCAAAAATCAGAAAAATTAACATCATCGGATTCCTTATCTCGCCACGAGTCTATACATATAAAATTTATCAAAATCGGAGTCCAAATGACCCCTCAAATCTCCATTTTAACTCTCTTAAATTTCAAGCCCTAAACCACCATTTTTGCTCATGGGGTCCACGTCTCGGAACCCGACAAAAGTTACAAAATGCAAAATCTCATTCACTCACGAGTCTAATCATACTAAATTTATCAAAATCCGACATCAACTCGACCTCCAAATCCTCAACTTTTATTCTTAAATCCCTAGGCCAAAATTCTCAATACCTTGTAAACTAGTCGGAAAATTCAATGATAATTCGATATTAGCTTTACAAGAATACAACATATGAATTTGGCACCTTTGCCGTCAAACCCAAACAATTAGGAACTAAATTCAGATCCAAAACGATTAGTTTGGTTACTTCTTATATTCTATTTTTTTTCCTTTTTCCATAGTTATTCTAGCATCCAAATCAGTAGTAACTTATTATACACAAGGAATCCTATAACACACTAAGCAAAATTAAAAGAATTCTACTTGAAAACTCAGATTTGGAGTTTTAAGTAATTACCCGAAATTTTCAGTAACTACTTCAGATCTCTCCGTTTGTAATCCGTAACCTATTAAATACGTAGTGTCAGCTTTTCTTTCCCCGTTTGTTGGTTTCTCTGTTCACTGCTTCTGCTAGAGCCAAGCATTCTCCCCTCCCATTCCTCTTTGATTTCTTATATTTGCAGAGAACTCATCAACTTGAATTGTTTCACACAGGATTATTTTAAATTCCCTTTTTTTCTTTTCTTTTTCTATTGATCACTGAAGGAAAATAGATGATCCTTATACCCCAAGATTCACCTAAGTTAATGGTATAAAGTGATACCCAAGTAGAAGCATTAGCCTTTTCCCAATTACAGTGACGCCGACATCTACTTCCGAAGCCCCTCTTATGAGTGCTTTTGTGTTTCTTATCATTCAAGACTTTTGTTTAGTCTTATTCTATACCCAGGTCCTACTTAACAGCAAAAAGATATGGGCTTAGCCCACTTCACTATTATTTCTAGGTGTTAATACATATCTATTCTCCCACTTGTGAACTAAATAAGTATCGTTGTCTCTATAAGTATTTCTAACAATGGACCATCATAGTTCTAAAATAAATCACCAAAATTATTGGGGTGTCACAGCCATAGGCGCCCCCAAGCATTTTGTTTGTTTTCTTATTATCTTGTGCACTATATGGAAGACGGTATGGGATGTGATAACTCCATGCTCGGATAGTGTTGAGTCTCAAGTGAGACTCTGATTTTGTTCCAAGTACATATGCAAAGAAAAGGAAAAAAATTAAGAGAATTAGAGTAGAAAACTTCATTCTTAATATATGTGACAATGAAACATACAAGTCAAGAATAAAAATTATCTCCTTAAATATGAAATACTCCACGAACTAAAACGAAACAGTAGTATACTACATATGAGCAATTCTACTTTAAAACAACACTCTAAGTGCCTTTTTGAAGTTATTCCCTTTTAGATCAACTTAACAAATAAAGTGGGATTTACACTTCCTTCCTTAAGGTCATTAACAACAGTTAAACTTGACTCTTAAAGGTACGTAGGAGATGACAGCAACAAAACCATACTTTGTTCAACAAACACATGCTAACAGGTTTTCTCATTAACTCATAAATAAGCATGGACATCAAATGTATTGAAAACAAATCTACCACTCCTACTAAGATGCACCCACTGTCGATGATCACAACAGGGAAGACCACACCTTTAAAACTTTACCAATTGGTATCTACTCAACATGTTTATGGAAGAATTAATTACTATTTACACTTCATATAAAGAGAAACTTTCTGGATATTCAAACTAACATATTAAAGTACAAAGTCACTTCGAATTTGGTAGTGTCTTAAATTCTATAGACATAATGTCTGGTTTTTTCTTTAAACCTAAAGTAATATTTCTAATTCTTCAAATGAGCGAATAGAAAAAGCAGTCATGCAAATACCCCTTTTTAAAAGAGAACAAGTTAGTGTAGTCAGATTAATATTCTAACAGCAAAATATTCTTTTAAAATAGATTTGAAAGTATGATGGCATTCTTGATGTGTAAAAAGAGAATACAAGTTTTAATCAAGACTTTAAAATAACAGGTTGCTACCAATAAATTCTAACATTCTGTTAACAAGGATTATAAACCATTGTAAGGAAAATAAGTAGATAATATTGAATAAGAACAAGAAGAAAAGAAGACTACAACTTATCAAAAATAGAGTATCGTGGCAAGTCACTGCCTTGAAAGCGATTTTGGCCCGACTATGTGCAAATCGTTAACGTCGGTCGCTCCCTAAAGTTTCACAGTACCTCCAAACACGTACGCTCGTGGTTGGAAGTTTAGAATTTGCACAAAACACTTGCCCAGGAAGAAGAGAAGATGAAGGTATTTTATGTGTTGGATAATTTACAAAGAAGACTATGAAGAAAGGAATGATTAGCTAGATAAATTCTTGGTTAAGAATTGAGTGATTATGATGGCTAATTCATAACCTATTCATAGGAAATTAAGGAGGTTGCATGTATGACAAGTGTCGAGAGACTTTTGACACTTGTCTCATTATGTTAGTCCACTTGGATCCAATATTGACAAGTGTATCTTTTCTTCCATGCATGAAGGCATATGGTAGATTTGCATTGCCATTTGTCGAAGACATTCAACACTTGGCTTTAAGGCTTCATGCAAGAGGCCACTTGGAAATAGATTAAAAAAAACTCATGGCTATTGGTTGTAAATGAAATTTCGAAAAGAAATTTTTGACTTTGCATTATGAATAATTCCAACAATCCCCCGCTAATGCAAAGCCAAAAATAGAACAATTCTGGACAAAGGAAGGAACATGTACTTAAGTGTCAATATCTTTCAATTTGAATTGACACGTAGTGAAATGAGGCAACAACTAACATCCACAAAGTGAAGTACTCTTGAACTGAATGGACATTAATTGAGACCCTCACAACACATATTATACCCTTAATTTTATGTAAACTCTGCGATACTAACAAAGTGCTTTTATGGTCATGCAGATACCTTGGGTTTCATGAGTGCTCTAGAAAGACATCCCAAGTCTTTCATAAAAAGCGACCGCACCTTTACACTCACGTAGGTAATTCCATCAAGTCTAACTACACATAGACTACCTTAAGGCTATGGAATCATTAAGAGAAAATTAAGATCATCCTTATAAAGCACTACCACATGCCATAGGGATAGAAAATATAGTGCATATTGAGGTCTCATATGGCTTTGTTTGACCACAAACAGGTATCCACCATACTTCCTCAATCCATGGGCTTTAGCCCCATCCCCCTTGACATTTCAAGGATAACTCTCCTTGCCAAACCCTTGGTTAAAGGATACGCCAAATTTCTTTCGAATCTTACATATTCCAAGGAAATAACACCATGTTTCAACAACTGTTTTACCGCACCATGCCTAATGCGGATATTTCCTCTTTTTCCATTTTACACACTATTTTTGACAATTCCAATTGCTGCCTGTGAGTCACAATGTAGAGAAACTGGTGAAGCTTGTCTTTCACACAAAGGCACGTCTGCCAATAAGTTTCTCAACCACTCGGCTTCTTGCCCTGCCAACTCATGAGCAATGAATTCAGACTCCATAGTAGATCGTGCTATACAAGTCTGTTTTGAAGACTTCCATGAAATAGTACCTGCACCCAAAGTGAACAGATAGCCACTAGTGGAGCTAACTTCATCATTGTGAGTAACCCAGTTTGCATCACAAAATCCTTCAAAAATAGCAAGAAATTTATTAAAATGCAAACACCAATCCATAGTACCTCTCAAATATCTCAGCAAAAGATGAATAGGATTCCAGTGTTCATTACTGGGGTTGTGAGTATATCCACTCAATCTACTAATAGCATAAGCAATATCATGTCGTGTATAATTCATGAGAAATATTACACTACCAATTATCTTAACATACTCATTTTGACAAATACTAGATTCCTTATTCTTTTTCAAGTGTATGCTAGGATCATAAGGAGTTCTCACAGGTGCTACATCAAAAACAATTAAACCATTTCAACATTTTTTCAATAAAATGAGACTGAGACAATGAAAAACCATTAGAAGTTCTTTTGATTTTAACCCCTAAAATCACATATGTTTCTCCAAGATCTTTCATTTCAAATTTATAAGACAAATATTTTTTAGTTTCATTAACAACATTCACATCAGGGCCAAAGATTAACATGTCATCCACATACAAACATCTAATAACACAATCTGATCCTATCATCTTGGAATAAACACAAGTATCAGATACATTAACAACAAAATCATTATCCACTAATGTGCTATTAAACTTTTCATACCATTGCTTAGGTACCTTCTTTAGACCATACAAAGACTTTCTCAATTTGTATATTTTATTCTCTTGTCCTTGGATCATAAATCCCTCAGGTTGAGACATATAGATATCTTACTCTAAATCACCATTTAGGAAAGTCGATTAACATATATTTGATGTATTACCAAATTATTAATAGCGGCTACAGCAACAAGAGTTCTAATAGTTGCTATCTTGTCACAAGAGAATAAGTGTCAAAGTAATCAATGTCTTTCTTTTGATTAAAACCCCTAATAAATGGCCTAGCCTTATATTTCTCAATTGTACTATCAGGTCTCGATTTCTTCTTAAATATCCACTTGGTACTTATAGTTTAACAACCTTTAGGCAAATCATACAAGTTCCAAGTCTGATTAGAAACTATAGAGTCTAATTCAATTTTAATGGCTTCTTTCCAAAAACTAGCATATATTGACCTCATTGCTTCACTAAATGTCTTAGGGTCTTCTTCTATTAAATAGATTGACACTAATTCATCACTCAAAACATCAAGATCAATATTTTCAGTCAAGAAATTAGTAATAAAGGCAGGATCAAAGTGAGCTTCAATTCTACGCCTCTTGCTTCTTCTAAGGCTATTTTCATGATCATTAGCAGTAACATTAGAAGAAGGCACAATATGAGAATTAACAGGAATAAATGTAGAAGCATTATTAGTCACATCACTAGGCACATTATTTTTCAATAGAAAAACATGCTCAAAAAAATTTGCATCTCTAGATTCACAAATAGAACTATCATTCAAAGACATAAATCTATATGCAGAACTATTTTGAGCATAACCAATGAAAATAGCATTAAAAGTCTTGGGTCCAACAGTTACTTGTTTAAAATCAGGTAGACCAACCTTAGCCAAACACCCCCACACTTTCAAAAATTTTAAGTTAGGGGCAAACCCTTTCTATAACTCATATGGAGTTTTATCTAACTGCTTATGAGGGACTTTATTAATAACATGGCATACAGATAAAACAACTTCCCCCCACATATTATCAATAAACCCAAACTCAAAAGCATAGAATTCATCATTTCCTTAAGGGTTCTATTTTTCCGTTCGGCTACACTATTTTGTTGGGGAGTATAGGGAGCACTAATCTCATGTACAATACCATTTTCCTCACAAAAGGCTTCTAGAGTATTAGTACTATATTCACTACCCCTTTCAGACATAAGTCTCTTGATTTTTCTATCTAAATGATTCTCTACTTCTGCCTTGTATTTTAAAAACATGCTTTCAGCTTCATCTTTTGAATTAAGAAAATATACCTTAGTATATCTAGAAAAGTCATCTACAAAGGTGATGTAGTATTTATTTCCACCTTTACTAATAGTGTTCTTCAAATCTGCTAAGTCTGAATGTACTAGTTCAAGCAATTCTGTTCTTCTACTAGTTACATATCACGATCTGGATTTTCCACCTCGGGGGTCGTGATTGCGCCTACTCGTGGAAGCTAGGCAAGCTAAGAACCTTTGAAAATCATCAACCCTTTTCGTTTTATACTTGTAAAGCAATTAAATTAATATAAACAATTATATAACAGCGGAATATAAACTTTTAGCGGAATCTTAGATAAATAGAAAACCAAAATGCACATAGCCAATACATGTCTCTACCCAGCACCTGGTGTCACAACAATACACGGACTGTCTAGGATTACGACAAATAAGAGTTTGAAATAAAAAACATAGTATGTCTCGAATACAAATGTCAACAGAACATGAAAACTGATAGAAGAGACGGCGGGCCTGCGGACGCCAGCAAGACTACCTCGGAGTCTCGTGGACTGAAGGTCGTCTCCCTGACTACTGTTGCGCACCGTAAGCTTCTTCGACACCTGGATCTATGCAAAAGAGCACAGAGTGTAGCATCAGCACAACCGAACCCATGTGCTGGTAAGTGCCTAGCCTAACCCCGGCGAAGTAGTTACGAGACTAGACCGAACTACCACATAAACCTGTGCAGTTATATATACATATACAGTGAAATCGAGATACAGAGACAAGTAATCAATACGGGAAGGGGAGAATCCTCTGGGGAAAATAACAAAAATTTTAAGTAAAAGTTGTCCAGTAACGAAGGAACAATAAAACTCAGACATTAATAAAGAAACAGAAATCAACAAGTGCACGACATAACCCTTCGTGCTTTTACTCTCATCCTCACCAAGCAATGATATAATAAAATGTGCACGGCATCACCCTTCGTGCTTTTACTCTCTTTCCTCACATATAATCAATAGAATCGGCATGGAATGGTACATCATGCGGTACGACATCAACCTTCATATTTTTCTATCTTTCCTCATAATAAGAAAACAATGCACGGCATCACCCTTCGTGTGTTACACTCTTTCCTTACAATAAACAAACAATGCACAGCATCACCCTTCGTGCTTTAACACTTTTCCTCACCCAAACAACAATCACAAACAAGGGGCAAGGGAATAAACAAAATAATAATAGAAATCTCGGCAAGGGAACATAATTAAATAATTAAATCCCGGCAAGGGTACAACATCAATAATCTCAACGTCCCGGCAAGGGAAAATAATCAATAAGCAACAATATCCCGGCAAGGGAGCAATTTAGATACTCTTTCTCTTCCTTTCACTTTTATTTCATATCTCACTTTACCACTTGAGCCAATACTCCAAAGGGTTCAACCATTTCATATACATTCACAATTGTAATATAACCTGATCCAATGCTCCTTGACGTTTATAGGTCACAGTTTCCTTTCACAAGCTTTTCACAACAAATAGGAATCATTTTCAAGGCAAGAGAAATACAACTAAATCAAGATATTCACAATTTAAAGACTCACGGTCATGCTAGACACCAACGTATAGATACTCGTCACCATGCCTATACGTCGTACTCGACAAATACCACATAGCAAATCGGACTCAACTCCTAATCCCTCAAACTAAGGTTAGACCAAACACTTACCTCAATTTTCACGGCCAATTCAATCCTCAATAACCGCCTTTCCTTTCGAATTCGGCTCCAATTCAATTGGATCTGTATAATAATGACTTCAATACATCAATAAATGCTAAACAATATGAACCCAACACCTAATTATAGCTTTTCCATCAATTTTCTGAAAAACTCAAAAATCGACCACGGGCCCGCTTGGTCAAAATACGAGGTTCAGACCAAAATCAAATCACCCATTCACCCATGAGCCCGAATATATAATTTGCTTTCAAATTTGACCCCAAAATGAGGTCTAAATCAAGAAAAATCAAAAATCCCTAAATATACCCAAATACCCATTTTTCTACCTTAAATCACATGTTTTAGTCCTAGGATTTCAATAGATATTGAAGGAAATTAAAGAAAAAAAGCTAAGAACTACTAACCCAAGAGGTTTTGATGAAGAATTGCTTCAATGGTCACCTAAGAGCTTGGAGGAGAAAGGTTTTGTGAAAATTTTAATGAATCCCGTAATGCCACTGTTATGAAGTTTTTAAAAAAATACCTGGACGAACTAAACCTATGCGTTCGCGATGGGTCGGCTTGTTAAGCATACGCGTTCGTGAAGCAGCAGCTCCTCGATCCCTCGTGTTCCCGTCCTTAGGGTCGCGTTCGCATAGCTTAAAATTGGAGACCCTCTCCCCTCAACCTACGCGTTTGCGGGAGAAGGGATGCGTTCGCGAAGCATCTACCCCCCTCAGCTTCGCGTTCGCGTCACCAACTTCGCGTTTGCGAAGAATAAAATGGACTCCTGAGGATTTTGCCTTTACGCGTTTGCGAGTGAGTCCACGCGAACACGAAGAACAAATTCCCTGTGCACAACAGCAGAAAATCTGCAACACTCCTAAGGCCAAAAACCATTCTGAAATACTCCCGAGCCCTCGGGGCTCCCAACCAAACACATGCACTGACTCAACAACATAATACGAACTTATCCGTGCGATCAAATCACCTAAATAACCTCAAAAATAAGGAATCAAACCTCAAAATCATGAATTTTTCCTCAAATTTCATTAAGTTTCAAATTTAGAACTTTAAGTCCGAAACACGTCAAATGACGTCCAATTTTAATCAAACTTTACAAGAGGGACTTAAAACATATATAAGACTTGTACCGGGTGCCGGAACAAAAATACGGGCCCGATACCAACACGTTCTAATCAAATATCATTTCAATTTTCCTTAACAATTTCAAAAAATAATTTCTTTTAAAAATTCATTTCTCGGGTTCGGAACCTCAAAATTCGATTTCGGGCATACGCCCGAGTCCTATATTATTCTACGGACCCTCTGGGACCATCAAATCACGGGTCCGGATCCATTTACCCAAAATATTGACCGAGGTCAAATTTACTCATTTTAAACTCAAAACATAGCATTTTTCACATAATTTCATATTTAAGCTTTTCGGCAACGCGCCCGGACTGCACACGCAAATTGAGGCGACTCTAAATGAGGTTTTTGAGGCCTCGGAAGTACAGAATTCATTTAAAAGGGTCATCACATTCTCCACCTCTAAAACAACTATTCGTCCTCGAACGGATAGAAGAAAGAAGTACATGAGTCGACGAAAAGATGATGATAACGGCTCCGCATAACGGAATCGGACTCCTAGGTTGATGCCTCAGGAGGCTGACCTCTCCACTGTACACAAACAGAAGGGAAACACTTGGATTTCAACTGACGAACCTGTCGGTCTAGAATAGCTATCGGCTCTTCCTCATAAGACAAGTCCTTGTCCAACTAGACAGTGCTGAAATCTAACATGTGGCATGGATTGTCGTGATACCTCCAAAGCATGGACACATGAAACACTGGATGTACGGCTGATAAGCTCGGCGGCAAAGCAAGTCTATAAGCCACCTTTCCCACTCGATCAAGAATCTCAAACGGACAAATGAATATAAGGCTAAGCTCGCCCTTCTTCTCAAACCTCATCACGCCCTTCATAGGCGACACTCGAAGCAATACCCGCTCACCAACCATAAAAGACACATCTCGAACCTTGCTGTCTGCATATCTTTTTTGCCTGGACTGAGCTAAACAAAGCCTATCCCGAGTGATCCTAACCTTGTCCAAGGCCTCCTGAACCAGATCTGTACCCAATAACCGAGCCTCTCCCGACTCAAACCATCCGATAGCTGTTGTTGTAGGCAAACTCCACTAAGGGCAAAAATTGATCCCATGAATCTCCAAAGTCAATAGCACAAGCTCAGAGCATATCCTCCAAAATCTGAATAGTCCGCTCGGACTGACCATCCGTCTGGGGATGAAATGATGTGCTCAACTCAACTCGGGTGCCCAACTCTTGCTAAACTGCTCTCCAGAAGCGCGATGTAAACTGTGTACCCCGATCCGAAATGATGGATACAGGCACGCTATGAAGGCGAACAATCTCCCGGATATAGATCTCAGCTAACCTCTCGACTGAATAGGAGACTACCATAGGAATGAAATGCGCTGACTTGGTCAGTCTATCAACAATGAACCAAATTGCCACGAACTTCTTCCGAGTCAGCGGAAGTCTGGTAACGAAGTCCATAGTAATTCGATCCCACTTCCACTCGGGAAGCTCAATCCTCTGAAATAAACCACCGGGAATCTGATGCTTGTACTTAACCTACTGACAATTCAAACAACGAGCCACATATGCTATGATATCCCTCTTTATTCTATACCACCAATAATGTTGTTGCAAATCCTAATACATCTTCGCGGAGCCCGGATGAATAGAGTACCGGGAGTTGTGGGCCTCCTCCAAAATCAACTCTCGGAGTCCATCCACATTAGGCACACATACTCGACCCTTCAAACTCAAAACTCCATCATCATCTAAGGTAATATGCCTGGCACCTCCACGCTGCACCGTATCTCTTAGGACACACAAATGGGGATCATCATACTGCCGATCATGGATACACTCCAATAATGAAGAACGAGTAACTGTGAAAGATAGCACACAGCTGGGCTTAGAAACATCCAGCCTCACAAACTGATTGGCTAAGGCCTGAACATCCAAAGCAAACGGCCTCTCACTGACCGAAATATAAGCAAGACTGCCCATACTGGCTGACTTCCTACTCAAAGCATCGACCATCACATTGGCCTTTCCCGGGTGATATAAGATGGTGATATCATAATCCTTCAATAACTCCAACCACCTCCTCTGCCTCAAATTCAACTCCTTTTTCTTGAACAAGTACAGAAGACTTTTGTGATCCGTGAACACCTCACATGCCACGCCATACAGATAATACCTCCATATATTCAATGCATGAACTATGGCTTCCAACTCCAAATCATAAACCGGATAGTTCTTCTCATGAATCGTCAACTGCCTCAAAGCATAGGCAATAACTTTGCCATTCTGCATCAACACTGCTCCAAGCCTAACATAGGAAGCATCATAATAGATTGTATAAAGCCCTAAACCCGTGGGCAAAACAACACAGGTGTCGCAGTCAGAGCTGTCTTGGGCTTCTGAAAGCTCGCCTCACACTCATCCGACCATCTAAACTGGGCACCCTTCTGGGTCAATCTGGTCATCATGGCTGCAATAGATGAAAACCCCTCTATGAACCGTCGATAGTAGCCTGTCAACCCCAAGAAACTCCGAATCTCTGTAGCTGATGATGGTCTAGGACAGTTCTTGATTGCCTCAATCTTCTTTGGGTCCACCTGAATACCCTCTGCTGATACAATGTGACCTAGAAATGGAACTAAAGCCAACCAGAATTCACACTTGGATAATATTGCATATAACTGACTATCCCTTAGAGTCTGAAGAACCACTCTAAGGTGTTGCTCGTGCTCCTCCTGGCTGCGGGAATATATTAACATATCATCAATGAAAACTATCACGAATGAGTCCAAATAAGGCCTGAACACTCGGTTCATCAAATCCATGAAAGCTGCTGGGGCAATTGTCAACCCGAATGACATAACCAAGAACTCATAATGCCCTTACCGAGTGCGGAAAGCTGTCTTAGGGACATTGAATGCCCTAATCCTCAACTGATGGTAGCTAGATCGCAAGTCAATCTTGGAAAATACTCTGGCACCCTGAAGCTGGTCGAACAAATCATCAATCCTCGGTAGTGGATACTTATTCTTGATCGTTACCTTATTCAATTGACGGTATCAATACATATTCTCATTGACCCGTCCTTCTTCTTGACAAATAACACCAGTACACCCCAAGGCGAGACACTGGGTCTAATGAAACCCTTATCAAGCAAATCCTGCAATTGTTGCTTTAAGTCTTTCAACTCCGGCGGGGCCATACGATATGGTGGGATAGAAATAGGTTGAGTGCCTGGCACCAGATCAATGCAAAAATCAATATCCCTATCGGGTGGCATACCTGGCAGGTCTGAAGGAAAAACATCAGGAAACTCACAAACAACGGGCACAGAATCAATAGAGGAACCTTAGCACTGGAATCACGAACATAGGTTGAATAGGCCCAACACCCCTTTTCGACCATATGCCGAGCCTTCACATACGATATAACACTACGGGTAGAATGACCAGGAGTCCCTCTCCACTCTAAATGAGGCATACCCGGTAAAGCTAAGGTCACAGTCTTGGCATGGCAATCCAAAATAGTGTGATAGGGTGATAACCAGTTCATCCCCAATATAATGTCAAAGTCAACCATGTCTAAAAGCAACAAAGTTACACGAGTCTCCAGATCCCCAATCACCGCAACATAAAAATGATGGACTCGATCAACCATGATAGAATCACACACTGGTGTAGACACATAAATAAGAATACCCAAGGCATCACTAGGCATGACCAAGTACGGGGCAAATAAGATGACACATACGAATACGTAGACCCCGGATCAAACAACACTGAAGCATCTCTATCATAAACCAAAACCATACCCTGCAATAAACGCATCTGAAGCCTCTGCCTCGGGTCTAGCCTGAAGAGCATAACATCGGGGCTGGGCCCCACCACTCTGATCTACCTCTCTGGGTCGGCTGGCTGCTGGCTGGCCTCCACCTCTGGCGGTCTGAGCTCCACCTCTATGACCTCTACCTTTACCTCCACCTCTATGACCTCTACCTCTACCTCCACCTCTAGCACCTCAACCCCCACCTCTAGCTAGTTGGGCGGGCTATGGAACACCTGGTGCCTGAACCATGGCACGAGAACCCTGGTGCTGAGAACTGCTCGGTGCTCGAGGGCAAAATCTGGCAATATGACCCGTGTCACCACAATTGTAATAAGACCTCGGCTGCTGAGTCTGCTGGCTATGTCAAACTAAATGGCCACCATGAAAACTCTAAAGTGGCGGTGTACTGATAGGTGCTGGCAGTGCACTGAATGGCTGCTAATCAGAATAGTGCATGTGAGAACCACGGCCACCTGAGGCACCATGAGAAACCTGGAGGGCTGAATGGAAAGGCCTAGAAGGATGACCCCTATCATACGAATCTCTACCTCCAGACGAGGCACCACTAAATCAGCCTGACTGACAGGGTCTCTTGTCTACCATGTCACCCCCCGCTTGTGACAATACCATCTCAATCCTCCGAGCCACATTGGCCGCCTCCTGAAAGGATATCTCGCTCCCAGCCTCTCTAGCCATCTGGAGACGAATAGGCTGATTGAGTCCATCAATAAACCGTCTCACTCTCTCCCTCTTAGTGGGAAGTATAATAAGAGCATGGCGAGCCAAATCAATAAACTTGGTCTCGTACTGGGTGACTGTCATGGATCCTTGCTGGAGATGCTCGAATTGCCTCTGATAGGCCTCTCACTATGTAATAGGGAGAAACTTCTCCAGAAATAGATGCGTGAACTGCTCCCAGGTCAAGGTTGGCGATCTTGCTGACCTAACTAGACAATAATCCCTCCATCAAGTCTTGGCGGATCCAAACAAGTGAAATGTAGCGAAATCAACCCCATTTGTCTCAATAATACCTATATTCCCATGAACCTTGTGGCAACTGTCCAAATAATCCTGAGGATCCTCGGTAGATGTACCGCTGAAGGTAGTAGTGAAGAGCTTGGTGAACCTATCCAATATCCATAAAGCATCGGCAGACATAGTTACCCCATCACCAGCCCGGGCTACCACACCCGGCTGAGCTGCTCCAACTAGTTGAACTACTGGAGTTTGAATCGGGGAAGCTACCTGCTCCAGAGTATAAGTAGTAGGAGTTTGGTATCCTCCTCCATCCTGAGAAGTGGCTGGTGCTACAGGAAGCAAACCTGCTCGGGTAACACTCTCCATAAGGCCCACCAATCGGACTAGAGCATCTTGAATAACTGGGGTAGCAATAAATCCTTCTGGGACCTAAGTTGGCCCTACCGGAACTACTGGGGCTGGGGCCGAAACATCCTCGTCAAAGTCAACCTGGGGCTCCGCCACTGGTGCTGCTGCTCGGGGCTGAGCTCTGCCTCTACCTCGGCCTCTAGCACGGCCTCAGCCTCGCCCTATGCCCCTAGTGGTAGCTTCCTGAGGCTCAAACTACTAATCAGTAGATGAGGAAGCACGTGTTCTCGCCATCTGCGAAAGAATAGAGAAGAAATTTAATTAGCGTTGAAAAACCAAACCGCACAACAAGAAAGAACAAATGTGAAGAAGCGTCGGCAGACATAGTAGCCTCTGGGGACAAATACAGACGTCTACGTACCGATCCCTCAGACTCTACTAAGCTTGTCTGTAAGTTATGAGACCCATGTAACCTAGAGCTCTGATACCAACTTGTCATGACCCAGATTTCCCACCCTCGGGGGTCGTGATAGCGCCTACTCGTGGAAGCTAGGCAAGCCAAGAACCTTTGAAAATCATCAACCTTTTTTGTTTTATACATGTGAAGCAATTAAATTAATAATGGATAAGCAATTATATAACAACGGAAAATAAACTTTTAGCGGAAGTCTTAGATAAATAGAAAACCAAAATGCACATAGCCAATACATGTCTCTACCCAACACCTGGTGTCACAACAATACACGGACGGTCTAGGATTACTACAAATAAGAGTTTGAAATAAAGGACATAGTCTGTCTCGAATACAAATGTCAACAGAACATGAAAACTTATAGAAGAGATGTCGGGCCTGCTGACGCCAGCAAGGCTGCCTCGGAGTCTCGTGGACTGAATGTCGGCTCCCTAACTACTGCTGCGCACCGTAAGCTTCTCTGACACCTGGATCTGTGCAAAAGAGTACAGAGTGTAGCATCAGCACAACCGACCCTATGTGCTGGAAAGTGCCTAGCCTAACCCCAGTAAGTAGTGACGAGGCTAGACCGGACTACCATATAAACCTGTGCAGTTATATATACATATATAGCGGAATCGAGATACAAAGACAAGTGATCAATATAGGAGGGGGAGCATGCTATGGGGGAAATAACAAATTTTAAGTAAAAGTCGTCCAGTAATGAAGGAAACAACACAATTCAGACATTAATAAAGAAACAAAAAGCAATAAGTGCATGGTATCACCCTTCGTGCATTTACTCTCATCCTCACCAAGCAATGATATAATAAAACGTGCACGACATCACCCTACGTGCTTTTACTCTCTTTCCTCACATATAATCAATAGAATCGGCACGGAATGGTACATCGTGCGGCACGGCATCATCCTTCGTACTTTACTCTCATTCCTCACAATAATCAAACAATGCACGCCATCACCTTTCATGCTTTACACTTTTTCCTCACAAGAAACAAACAATGCACGGCATCACCCTTCATGCTTTAACATTCTTCCTCACCCAAACAACAATCACAAACAAGGGGCAAGGGAATAAACAAAAGAATAATAGAAATCTCGGCAAGGGAACACAATGAAATAATTAAATCCCGGTAAGGGTACAACATCACTAATCTCAACGTCCCGGGAAGGGAAAATAATCAATAAGCAACAATATCCCGGCAAGGGAGAAATTTAAATACTCTTTCTCTTCCTTTCACTTTTATTTCATATCTCACTTTATCGCTTGAGCCAATGCTCCAAAGGGTTCAACCATTTCATACACGTTCACAATTGTAATATAACCTGAGCCAATGCTCCTCGACGTTCGTAGGTCACAATTTTATTTCACAAGCTTTTCACAACAAATAGGAATCATCACCAAGGCAAGAGAAATACAACTAAACCAAGATATTCACAATTTAAAGACTCGCGGTCATGCTAGACACCAGCGTATAGATACTCGTCACCATACCTATTTGTCGTACTCGACAATTACCACATAGAAAATAGGACTCAACTCCTAATCCCTCAAGCTAAGGTTAGACCAAACACTTACCTCAACTTCCACGGCGAATTCCATCCTCAATAACCGACTTTCTTTTTGAATTCGGCTCCAATTCAATTGTATCTATACAATAATGATTTCAATACATCAATAAATGCTAAACAATACAAACCCAATGCCTAATTATAGCTTTTCCATCAATTTTCCCAAAAACTCAAAAATCGACCCCGGGACCCGCTTAGTCAAAATACGAGGTTCGGACCAAAATCAAATCACCCATTCACCCACAAGCCCGAATATATAATTTTCTTTCAAATTCGACCCCAAAACGAGGTCTAAATCAAGAAAAATCAAAAAGCCCTAACTCTACCCAAATACCTAATTTTCTACCTTAAATCACATGTTTTAGGCCTAGGATTTCAATAGATATTGAAGGAAATGGAAGAAAATAAGCTAAGAATTACTAACTCAAGAGGTTTTGATGAAGAATTGCTTCAATAGTCGTCAAAGAGCTTGGAGGAGAAAGGTTTTGTGAAATTTTAATGAATCTCGTAATGCCACTGTTCTGAAGTTTTTAAAAAAATAATTGGACGAATTAAACCTACGCGTTCGCGATGGGACCCTCGCGTTCGCGATGGGTTGGCCTGTTAAGCCTACACGTTCGTGTGCATGGGCTCGCGTTCGCGAAGCATCAGCTCCTCGAGCCCTCGCGTTCATGTCCTTAGGGTCGCGTTCGCATAGCTTAAAACTCGAGACCCCTCCCCATCAACCTACGCATTCGCGGGAGAAGGGACGCGTTCGCGAAGGGTCTACCCCCCCTCATTTTCGCATCGCGTCACCAAATCCGCATTCGCAAAGAAGAAAAAGGACTCCTGGGGACTTTGTCATACGCGTTCGCGAATGAGTCCACGCGAACGTGAAGAACTAATTCCCTGTGCACAACAGCAGAAAATCTGCAACACTCCTAAGGACAAAAACCATTCTGAAACACTCCCGAGCCCTCGGGGCTCCCAACCAAACACATGCACTGACTCAACAACATCATACGAACTTATCTGTGCGATCAAATCGCCTAAAAAACCTCAAAACCAAGGAATCAAACCTCAAAATCATGAATTTATTCTCAAATTTCATTAAGTTTCAAATTTAGAACTTTAAGTGCGAAACATGACAAATGACGTCCAATTTTAACCAAACTTTACAAGAAGGACTTAAAACATATATAAGACTTGTACCGGATACCGAAACCAAAATACGGGCCCGATACCAACACGTCCTAATCAAATATTATTTTAATTTTCCTGAACAATCTTAGAAAAATAATTTCTTTTAAAAATTCATTTCTCGGGCTCGGGACCTCGGAATTTAATTTCTGGCATACGCCCGAGTCCTATATTATTCTATAGACCCTCCTGGACAGTCAAATCACGGGTTCAGATCTGTTTACCCAAAATATTGACCGAGGTCAAATTTACTCATTTTAAACTTAAAACTTAGCATTTTTCACAAAATTTCATATTTAAGCTTTCCGGCTATGCGCCGGACTGTGCACGCAAATCGAGGCGACTCTAAATGAGGTTTTCGAGGCCTCGAAAATACAAAATTCATTTAGAACAGGTGATGATCCTTTGGGTCGTCACATTACATTCTTTAAAGGCTTTTGGTATGTTTTGCTTCTACACAAACAGGACACTTAGAAAAATAGTCAACATTAACTGCAGGATTTAATTTTATTTTTCTAAGTCTTTTAATAGAAGAAATATTAACATGACCTAGTCTACCATGCCACAAATCAATAGACTCAGCAATATAAGCAGAATTGAAAGTACTAGCATTATTAGTGATCTTTTGAGCGATGTTTAGTACAAATAAATCCCCACTAAGGTAACCCTTCCCAACAAAGTCTCCTCCACGAGAAATGACAACTTTATAAGATTCAAAAACAATTTTAAGACCTGCTTTGTCGAGAAGCGCACCAGAAACTAAGTTTCTACGAAGGGAGGGTACATACAGAATATTGTTCAAGGCTAAGGTTTTTTCAGAAGTTAATTTAATAAGAATTTTTCCTTTACCCATAACTTCAGCTGTAGTGGAGTTACCCATGTAGACACACTCGCCATCAGTAGATTCCTCAAAGTCGTGAAACAAATCCTTGTTGGCACAAAGGTGCCTTGAAGCGCATGTGTCCAACATACAGTCAGTTTTGTCATCCACCACGTTTGCCTCAACAACCACAGCAGCAATGACATTACCACCCTCAGTAAGGTTGGCTTGGACTCGAGCTTTTCCTTCATTCTTTGAGCTTTGTCCTTGTCTCTGGTTGCACTGAAAATCCTTGTGACCAATTTTGCCACAGACATAGCAAGGTCCTTTCGACTTTTGAATATGGACCTCCGACTTATTGAAGTAATTCTGCTTCCTCCCATGTCCTTTCTTCTGGCCTTTCTTCTATTTTCCTTTAAACATGTCTTTCACAAAAGTAATAGAAGATTCCACAAGGTTAGCTTTAGAAGAATTAAGAGAGAGAGAGATTTCATCTTATCCTTAAGCCATTCAGACACCTCATCTTTGAGACGGTTTGCTTCCTCAGTCCTCATGAGACTGATTAGTTCTTGAAGAGTTAAGTTTTTCTTCTTGTGTTTTAGTTGATTCCTATAATCACTCCAGGAAAGTGGAAACTTTTCAAGCAAAACATTAGTCTGAATAATCTCACACATCTCCATGCCCTCGTTCAAAACATCAGCAGTTAAATTCTCATACTCGTGAACCTGTTTCATGATTGGCTTATCATCAACCATGTGAAACTTGATCCACTTTCCAACGACATACTTCTTTTTCCTGCATCATCAGCACCATATTCCTTCTCCAAACTGTCCCATATGACTTTAGCAGATTTATAATTTATAAACAAATCAAAGATAGGGCTATTCATATGGTTAAGCAGATGCCCTCTCACTGTTCTATTATCCTTTTCAAATTTCTTCTTATCGGCATCATCATCAAACAGTATTAGCGGCATTAGAACTATTAGCAATAATATCAGCAGGAGGATCGTTAAACAAAACATAATCAACTTCTAATTGTTCAAAGAAAATTAAAAATTTCTAGGACCAACGCTTATAATGATTTTCATCTAAAGGCTCAAGCTTTGAGAGATCAGGAAGTTTTTTGTTCAAAGTGGTAGCCATGAGTCAATATTATACGAAATCGCTTTCAAATTATAAAGAAAATGAGTAGATAATATTGACTAAAAACAAGAAGGAAAGAAGACTACAATTTATCAAAAATATTATGTCATGGCAAGCACTGCCTTGAAAGAGATTTCGGCCCGACTGGGTGCAAATCGTTAAGGCCAGTTGCTCTCAAGATTCCACAGCACCTCTAAACACGTGCGCTCGTGGCTGAAAGTTTAGAATTTGTACAAAACAGTTACCCAGGAAGAAGAGAAGATGAAGGTATTTTATGTGTTGGATAATTCACAAAGAAGACTAGGAAGAAAGGAATGATTAGCTAGATAAACTCTTGGTTAAGAATTGAGTGATTATGATTGCTAATTTATAACCTATTTATAGGAAATTAAGGAGGTTGCATGTATGATAAGTGTCGAGAGACTTTTGACACTTGTCTCATTATGTTAGTCCGCTTGGCTCCAATATTGAAAAGTGTATCTTGTCTTCCATGCATGAAGACATATGGTAGATTTGCATAGCCATTTGTCAAAGACATTCAACACTTGGTTTTAAGGCTTCATGCAAGAGGCCACTTGGAAATAGATAAAAAAAACTCATGCTATTGGATGTAAATGGAATTTCGAAAAGAAAACTCATATCTTCTCATATATGTTGATGATATGTTGATAACTTCCAAGAATTCGGAAGAAATTGATAAGTTGAAAATTCAATTGAAGAAGGAGTTCGAGATGAAGGATCTGGGTGGGGCAAAGAAAATTCTTGGCATGGAGATAATAAGAGATAGACATTCAAAGAAACTTTGTTTATCTCAGAAAGAACATTTGAAGAGAGTACTACAATATTTTGGCATAGATGATAAGACCAAGCCAGTTAGTACTCCACTTACTCCCCATTTTAAGCTAACTACTACTATGTCGCCAAAGGATGAAGCTGAACGAGAGTATATGTCAAAGGTACCGTACGCACATGTTGTTGGTAGCTTGATGTATGCAATGGTTTGTATGAGACCTGACATTTCACAAGTTGTTGGAGTTATTAACAGATATATGCATAATCCAGGAAAGGAGCATTGGCAAGCTGTGAAGTGGATTCTACGGTATATTCATAATATTGTAGATGTTGGGTTAGTTTTTAAGCAGGAAGGCATTCAGCCTGTAGTTGGATATTGTGACTCAAATTTTGTGGGTGATCTGGACAAACGAAGATCAACTACTGGTTCTGTGTTTACTTTTGCAAAGGCACGAGTTAGTTGGAAGTCTACTTTGCAGTCAACAGTTGCTTTGTCTACAACAGAGGCAGAGTACATGGCTATTACAGAGGCTATGAAGGAGGCAATTTGGCTTCAAGGGTTTCTAAAGGAGCTTGGTATTGGAAACAAAAGTATCACAATTTTCTGTGATAGTCAAAGTGCTATTCAATTGGCGAAGAACCAAGTTTATTACACAAGGACAAAGCACATTGATGTTCGATATCATTTCGTACGAGAAATCATAGAAGAAGGTGGAGGCACGTTGAAGAAAATTCATACTATGGAGAATCCTGCTGATATGCTGACAAAAGTGGTGATTGCGGTCAAGTTTCAACATTATTTGAATTTGATCAACATTGTTAAACTTTGAAGATTGAAGATGAAGACACAACCAAAATTTGTTAGCGAGAGAAAATTGAAGATGTGGAATTTTTGCCAAGGTGGAGATTTGTTGAAAATGTCAAAAACATTTGCCCCACATCGGTAGTTCACTTGATTTGGGGGGGATTTTCACCTATAAAAGAAGGCCTAATGTTTAGGATTTAAACACACCTCTCATTTGCCTTCTTATCTTCTTAAGGCATTTGTATCTTCTTTTTTTAGTATTATTTCACTTGTATTTTGGAGTGGAATAAAATATTGATTGTGCCCGAGGAGTAGGCAAAATTAGTCAAACCTCGTAAATTCTGGTGTTCCTTTTATTGTTGTTTTATTTTCTTATTTATTATTTGGTGGCTGCCATAATTTTTGGTATAGTAGTTGTGACTCATTCACACTATATACATTTGGCTTCCGCAACAATTGGTATCAGAGCCAAGGTACTGTCTAAGTATGCTCTGTGGTTGCAGCATAATCTGATCTTCCACATCATAAAAGATTTATCTTGGTAATTGAGTCAAGGTTCTGTCTGAGTGTGCTCTGTGGTTGCAGCTTAGTCTGTTCTTCCACCCTAGAAAGGAAATAATATTGATTTTTGTCGTCAGCTATTAAATAATATTTGTGTCAAAGATGGGAGACAATAAACAAAAAGAATCTACATCAAGTGTCAATAATACTTCATCATTGACATCTTCGCTTATGACAAGAATTGTGTCAAATGCAAAATTTGCGGTAGAAATATTTGACGGGTCAGGATATTTTGGGATGTGGCAAGGCGAGGTTCTAGATGTCCTTTTTCAACAAGGGCTAGATCTTTCCATTGAAGAAAAGAGACCAGATGTTATTGGAGAAGAAGATTGGAGAATTATCAACCGTGTTGCTTGCGGTACCATTCGATCCTACCTTGCTAGAGAGCAGAAATATCCATACACAAAGGAAACTTCTGCAAGTAAATTATGGAAAGCACTAGAGGATAAATTTTTTAAGAAAAATAGTAAAAATAAATTGTACATGAAGAAGAGATTGTTTCACTTCACCTATGTTCCTGGTACCATGATGAATGAACATATCACCAGTTTCAATAAGTTGGTCACAGATTTGCAAAATA
>MU755114.1:31961-51837 GCA_026770625.1 Nicotiana glauca
GAGTTCGAGATGAAGGATCTGGGTGAGGCAAAGAAAATTCTTGGCATGGAGATAATAAGAGATAGACGTTCAAAGAAACTTTGTTTATCTCAGAAAGAACATTTGAACAGAGTACTACAACGTTTTGGCATAGATGACAAGATCAAGCCAGTTAGTACTCCACTTGCTCCCCATTTTAAGTTAAGTACTACTATGTCGCCAAAGGATGAAGCTGAACGAGAGTATATGTCAAAGGTACCATACGCACATGATGTTGGTAGCTTGATGTATGCAATGGTTTGTATGAGACCTAACATTTCACAAGCTGTTGGAGTTATTAGCAGATATATGCATAATCCAGGAAAGGAGCATTGGCAAGATGTGAAGTGGATTCTACGGTATATTCATAATATTGTAGATGTTGGGTTAGTTTTTAAGCAGGAAGACATTCAGCCTGTAGTTGGATATTGTGACTCAGATTTTGCGGGTGATCTGGACAAACGAAGATCAACTACTGGTTATGTGTTTACTTTTGCAAAGGCACCAGTTAGTTGGAAGTCTACTTTGCAGTCAACAGTTGCTTTGTCTACAACAGAGGCAGAGTACATGGCTATTACAGAGGCTGTGAAGGAGGCAATTTGGCTTCAAGGGTTTCTAAAGGAGCTTGGTATTGGAAACAAAAGTATCACAATTTTCTGTGATAGTCAAAGTGCTATTCAATTAGCGAAGAACCAAGTTTATCACGCAAGGACGAAGCACATTGATGTTCGATATCATTTCGTACGAGAAATCATAGAAGAAGGTGGAGTCACGTTGAAGAAAATTCATACTACGGAGAATCCTGCTGATATGCTGACAAAAGTGGTGAATGCGGTCAAGTTTCAACATTGTTTGAATTTGATCAACATTGTTAAACTTTGAATATTGAAGATGAAGACACAACCAAAATTTGTTAGCGAGAGAAAATTGAAGATGTGGAATTTTTGCCAAGGTGGAGATTTGTTGAAAATGTCAAAAACATTTGTCCCACATCGGTAGTTCACTTGATTTGGGGGGGAATTTTCACCTATAAAAGAAGGCCTAATGTTTAGGATTTAAACACACCTCTCATTTGTCTTCTTATCTTCTTAAAACATTTGTATCTTCTCTCTTTAGTATTATTTCACTTGTATTTTGGAGTAGAATAAAATATTGGTTGTATTTGAGGAGTAGGCAAAATTAGCCAAACCTCGTAAATTCTGGTGTTTCTTTTATTGTTATTTTATTATCTTATTTATTATTTGGTGGCTGCCATAATTTTTGGTATAATAGCTGTGACTCATTCACACGATATACATTTGGCTTCCGCAACAAAGGATCAAAAAGTTAAGTGTTTATTTTTTTTTGGGTCTTTCTCGTGATGTCCCTCAAAACTTATAGATAGCAGCGGTATTTATTGGAAGAAATTCCAGGATTAGGGATTGAGTTTTGAAATTTAAAAATGGAGGATCAGAGAGGGTCACAGGTTAGGATTTTCGAAAAAGCCGTTTATCAAATCATATTTTCTGAAAATGTTCTTTTGGCTCTTTGCTTTGACCAAATCTTCGAGGAGAGTCTGGAACCCAATTGTTATTTTTTTGGACTTAAAGTACATTAATAAGTATAAAAAAAAGTTACATTTTCATATATAACGTCCAAATACAAGACGTTATACCTTAACGGTAACTTTTGTCGTTAAGGTATAACGTTTTTTATTTGAACGCTATACATATAGCGTACAAAAAAAATACGCTATATGTTGATCAATAGCCGCCGATCAGTTAATTTCTTTTCTATTTACGATGGACATGGTGGACGTCATATAAACCATACGATTTTTCTCCCACTCTCTCTTTATTTGACAATTAATTTTACATGTGTTTACCACCTCATAGAGACTCGTGTAGTAGGCTACCGATAAATTTAGTTGAGACTCGTGAAACCTAATTCCAAAATACCCACTACCTAGAAAAGAGAAGAATATAGGAATTTTATTTCTTTTTAAGGATTTAACTTATGTAGGTGGTAGTACAAGACTTATTTACATTTTTAATGTACTTTACCTATTATAATAAGGTACTTATTTTATTTTTTAGGTTGCTAAATTAGACTTACTATAAACAAAGAACGTTAAGAATCAATGTAACTACTTATTTATTCATGATAAAGTAAACTTTCACTGCCAATATTCAGAAGTGTAACTTTTTACTTGCACCGTCAAACTTGTTCTTATGGTACTCTCTCCGGTCCATATTAAGTGATCAATTTGCCTTGAGCACGCCCATTAATGAAATACTAAATTTTAGATAAAAATAACTAGTGTTCCTAAACTACCTTAATTAAATATTACAGTATAATTTAATGTGAGGAGTAAAAAACTTTTTAGGGATACGTACATAAAGGCAATTTTTAAAAACCAAATTGAATTTTTTCTTGATTATATAAATGGACACTTATTTTGGACCAAAAAAAATTGTTCACTTATTGTGGACCGGAGGGAGTAACTTTTAACTTGAAGTATAAGAAAATTTTACACGGTCAATATTCAGAAGTAAACTGCGTATTTATTCATCTCTTCGTATTATATACGCTTATCCTAGAGACAATTCAACGTTTAAAATGTGAATCTAATATTGATGGTAGGTCCAAATTTGGGTGCAGAGAAATGATGAGTTTCATAAATCTGTGAGTTTGTCGTGATGGAAGTGTTTTGTAAATACGATAAAAAGTATTACAAGTCACAATATATAATTAATTATTCAAATATTTAATTGCTAGATCGTAACTAAAAAAACTTGTTTGACACTCAAAAATCTAAACACAACCACATAAATTGGGACGCTGAGCGAGTATTAGTTATTGAAAAATGGTGAATCTAACTCTGTGAAGTGGTAAACACACGTAAATTAATGGTCAAACAAAGAGATAGGTGTAGAAAAAACGTATGGTTTACTGACGTCCACCATGTCCATCGTAAATAGCAAAGAAATCAACTGATCGGCGGCTATTGATCAACATATAGCGTATTTTTTTTGTACGCTATATATATATATATAGCGTTCAAATAAAAAATGATATACCTTAACGGCAAAAGTTATCGTTAAGGTATAGCGACCATTAGGTTAAAAGCCCAATGCTCTACCAACTGAGCTATACACCCCAAAAAGGATGTAGTAGTAAATAAGGATTGGTATGAAAAAGAGGCCGGACCCCCTTCTTCTCATCATATTAAAGGAGTGCGGCTCTGTATGAGGCTCGTACTGCAGAGCAAGAAAGTTACCGTTAAGGTATAGCGTCTTGTATTTGGATGTTATATATAGAAAGGTAACTTTTTTTTTACACTTATTAATGTACTTTGAGACCATAAAAATAACAATTGGTTCCGAACTCGTAGGACACGAGTATGAGAGAGAAGAGCATTTTTGGAGAGATTGAGTAGCAATGGGCTCTGTTAGAAGTACGTTTTGCAAAAAAATGGAGTAAACAAAATATGTCCATGGCTGAGATTCCATGGAGTTTAGTTAGAAGAGAAAAAAGGGGGGAAGAAGATAACTGGAGGGTCAGGAAAAATTTTATATCGTTAGACACTGAGCGACATCGTTTTAGTAGGAGTTCTAGAGGGTTCTACTGTTTGGGCTAAAGTGCAGAATTCTGTTTGGGTCTGATTTGGTTGGGTGAGTTATGGGCTAGTTGATGGCCGAAATTTGGGTCCTGAAATTCCTTTCTTCCTAGTATTTCTTTGGACTCCTAAATTTAATTTAATTAGCTTTTTCAAATGTATTCTATAATATTAAGTAAATAATAATAGTAATAGTAATAATAATAATAGTATAATAAAATTGTAATAGTAGTAGTAATAACGACAAGAATAGTAATCGTAGTAAAAATAATAACAATAATTTAATGATAAAATAATAATACTAATAAAAATGTTGGTCGTAGTCATAGTAATAATATTAACACTAATGCTAATATCAAATTAATATTAATACAAATACTAATAATAGTATTAGGGACAAATATAAGATATTTAAATTATTAATAACTTAAAAGCTCAAGAAAATTAATTGAAACAAAGGAGGGACAAAATTGGATGTCAACAAACGTGACCGACTCTGCGATCCAAAAACCCAAAGTTGAGATCTTTTGCGTCAGGAGATGGGCCTAGAGCAGAGGCCTCGTTGTGGGAGCCTATGTGGGGATCGAGGCTGGAGTCTATGTCAGTTTCCTCGAGCCCCATTCCTGCCTTACGTTTGGCATTAGTTTTGGGCTAGGGCCGTGGAAATAGTTGCATAGGAGTGGGGTGGGGCTTTATTTATTAATTGCGTTGTTGGGCTTGCTGTATGATTTTGGACTAGGTTTGCTTGCCTTATAATTGTACTGTACCGTTTTAGTTTGTAGAAACTTACCTGAGTTTGCGTTGAACATGTTTACCTAAATCCGTTGTGCTTGTGATATATGATATTCGTTGTTTGCCGATCCATTGTTCCTCTCTTTCACCTTTTGTTGATCCGATTTTTTCTTCATTGGGAAGGTTATTATTTTCCATTCATTCTCCTCCCCTTGTTTCGTATTTTTTTTTTGAAGTCTCCAGTGCCTCTTGTAGTGTGGGTGATTGAATTTTTTGTAATTGTAATTTCTTGATATGTGCCCAATTCTTTCACATGTCGTATATAATGTACCTTCCCCTCATAAATCACTGTTTGTTTGTGGTCTCCAATTATTACAAATATTTTCACTGGTGTTTCTAAGGGTGCTTGAATGCATATGTGTGCGTACCTTCCTCTCGGGGTGGAGGAGGTGCATGAGTCTATTTTTAGTAATTTGTCCAGTTTTCTGCCAACTTTCTCTAGTATTTCTTTATCATAGAACTATGTTGGGAGTTGTGGGAGACGAATTCAGATAGCTGTGGTAGAGAGGGTGCTTCTTGTGGTACAAATTTTGGTTTCCATTTTTGGACTGAAAGGAAATTCCCAGAGACAAACCACGGTTCTAGATGTAGTGCTTTAGCCATATTTTCCTCTAAACTAAATTTGACAATGAAGAAATCTCATCCTAGGTCAATCAAGATTAACCGTTCGGATGGCTTTCATAGGTCAATTAGTTTAGAACGAAGATATTAGTGTGGCATTCTACGTCCAAATACCTTTATGATTACAGAGTAACTCCATGGGAGGTAAAGGCATTTCCTGTCATCATGTGAGAGTGGAATTGCTCCTTCAATATTTTTTTTCCTTTATCATCTTTGATGATTGTGGGGTGTGGTGTTATTTCTTCTATATTCACATGGTTGTTGTTTCCCGAGGTTCCGGTGGTATGAATAGTGTGATAATGATTGTATCCATGAGAATAAGACCTAGAGAGAAGGAGGAGAATTTTTTTCTTCTAGCGTTCCGTAGGATTTTTCTCACTACACTGTTAAAGTCGACAAAAATTCACAAAATATTTGAATGATAGATTTAAACCTCTACTAAGTGTAAACAAATAGAAATAGGTCTAACAATATTAGTAGCTTCCAAAGGTTGTTCTCGCGTGGGAATAGTCCTTTGTTATTTATACCCGATTAAGATTTGATACGGCGGGACTCCATGATTTTGGAAAGAAACTTCTTTGGGGGCAAGGGGGAGGGTGGGGGTTAGGAGGAGAGGATCCAAAATTAAAATAACTAAAATAAAAAGAGTGAGCATTGGTTCATTTTACATTATTTTATTAAGGAAAAAACAAATATTAGGTACAACCAAATTGAATAGTATACCTTTTTTCCTAGAGTAAATTTTTTAGGCAGTTCTTCAACTTTGTGTTCATTATCCAAAAATTATTTTTCTTTCTTTTGTTACGTAAAGTCATTCAACTTTGTGTTCATTACCCAAAAGCAATTTTTCTTTCTTTTGTTACACAAAAATCATTTTACTATGCACTATATATCACAATAATCACTTTGACCATATTTTACATAGCTTTCTCCTAAAAAGTCTATTATGCCCTTGACATTATAAATTCTCATATTTATGTTATGTCGTCTATATTATATACTATATAATATAACTTTACCCAGGTATTCTACTTATAATTAAAATAACTTAATATTATTTTATTTATTATTTTTTATAATATATTTATACATATAATTTTTTTAATATTAATTTTCAATATATATAAGTAGCATTATTAAATTTGTCAGTAACATTACCGTAAATAAATCTCAAGTCTACGTTTTTAATCATGGTTAACAAAATATGTTTAATAAAAATTAAAAAATCAAAGTTCATTGATTTATTATCCAAGCCATATACCCATTAATTTAATAAATAAAAAATCCATATTAAGAAAAAGGACACATCAAATAATATTTTTAAATAAATAATATTCACAGATAATGCTTTAAAAAACTTAATATTAAACACAAATATCTTTAAAAAAATTTATTGACTATAAAAAACTATCATATGTTAAACAAATCTATTTTTATTACTTTAAATAAATATTTAAAAATAAATATATATTTTTAATCATTTTTATATTAAAAATATGTTCATATTTGAATATTATTAAAAAAATTGAGTGCAATGAAAAAAATAAATGTATGGATATATAATAAAAGTAATAAATAAAATAATTTAAAGTTATTTTAATTATAAGTAAAATACTTAGGTAAAAATATATTATATAGTATATAATATAGAAGGTATTACAAAAATGAGAAGATTTATAATGTCAATGACATAATAGACTTTTCAAGTAAAAGTATTATAAAATCTGGCCAATGTGATTTTTGTGATAAATAGAGCAAAATAAAATAATTTTGTGTAACAAAAGAAAGAAAAGTAACTTTTGGGTAATGAACATAAAGTTGAATGATTTTTACGTAATAAAAAAAAGCAAAGTGATTTTTGGGTAATGAAAACAAAAATGAATGACTACCCATAAAATTTTCTCGTTCTCCGCACTAATGCGTTCCGCCACCTCTTAAGTTACAAATTCATTTCCTTAAATAGCCTTTAATCGTGTTTGAAAATTCGCGACTAGGATAGCATAGATCCATCATATTTTAATACAATTTTAAAAGTAATCTACGCGAAATATAAGTCAACTTAGTATTTAATGTTTGATTGACCGAGGTTAGGAATCTATCACAAAAATTGCTTAATCATTCTTTGACAATTCCACGATTGAAAAATATTTTCATGACAATATATATAAACATGGCTTAAAACAAAAAATATTATAATATGGATATAAATATATTGAGTACTCAACACTAAAGCATGTAATCTATTGTTAAATGTCTATTAAGATTTTGTTCGCTCTAAATGTTTTGCTATGTTAACAAACACACGTAAAGAAAAGAATCAATAAATTTATAATAGTTATTAATCTCAAAATTATAGTTAAAGAAAAGAATGTAATCAATTAGTGAATACTTTTATTTTTTAATTTTTTAGGTCAAGCATACGGTTTTGCTCAGACTAGTTCTATTGTTTGGAATTTGGAAAGAAAATAGATTAATTGTAGTGTGCCATTTAGTAGTTGTACAGAAACTTCTAGCTTCAAAGTTCAAACCATGTCTTATAGCATGTTTGGTCAATATTCTTTTTGGCGAAAAGTATTTTTTTTTTTTTTTGCCAAAAGTATTTTTTGCCAAAAATTAAGGTGTTTGGCCAAGCTTTTGGAGGGAAAAACATACTTTTTAGGAGAAGCGGAAGCAGTTTTGGAGAAGCAAAAAAAAAGTAATTTCTCTCTAAAACTACTTTTGAGAAAAATACATTTAGAAGCAATTTTTTAAAGCTTGGCCAAACACTAATTGCTGCTCAGAAGTGCTTTTCAAACTAATTAGTCAAACACACACTGTTTCTCACCAAAAGTACTTTTGAGAAAAGCACTTTAAGAAAAACACTTCTCAAAATAACTGTTTTTTGCAGTTTGGCCAAAAGGGCTATTATCCTCGCAATAAATGATTAATCGGATATACGTAAACAAAGCTACTAGGTACATTTCAAATTCAAAGTTCACATTTAATTTATTTTTTAATATCGACCAACTATATGTTACTATATTCTAATAACAGATCACTTAGTTACCAATAATAATAATAACGGACCAATTCAAACATACAATTTCGATTAAAATAAAACATATACTGGACCTATATTTGATCTTCTCAGTGAGACTTTTTATATTGTACTATATACCAAAAATAAAAAGAAAAGAATCCGATCTTACATGTGTTTCAAAGCAAAAGCAAAACTGAAAAGTAACTATTAAGTCAAACAAAAATATTTAATTTGCAAAAAAAAAAAGAGCAATACTCCATTGAAATAGTTATCCTGTTTTTCATACTATTCAAAAATATATTTTTTTCTTTATAAAAGTTTGGTCAAACATCTTAACTATCTAAAATAAATATTTTTAGCCTCCCAAAAGCTTGGCAAATGTTATAAAATAAAGATGATAAAGAAACTAAAGACAAGTAGAGAGAGATTTATTATTCAACTTCAAATTCATGTACATAATGAATGAAATCTCCTCTATATATAGAAGAAAGGAAGCTGCTATGTAAGCTGCTACTGCAAGCTGCTGTGTAAGCTTCTTGTAAGTTGCTACTGTATCAGATATAGATAATCTTCTGTCGAGTGTAATATTTAATCATAACGGAGTACCGAAAGGATAAGCTTCTTCAGGAAGCTTATTTACAACGGAGTACTAAATGAACATCCATAATATAATACATATATTTATAACACTCTCCCTTTGATGTTCATTAAAAGATAATGTGTCTCATTAAAACTTTACTAGGAAAAACCCGTGGAAAAAAATCTTAGTGAAGGAAAAAGAGTACACATATTTAATAATACGCATTGCTAGGTGCCTAATTAAAAACCTTATAAGGAAAACCCCGTGGAAAAAAATCTTAGTAAGGAAAAAAAAAGTGCATCGCGTATTTTACTCCCTCTTATGAAAATCTTGTTTCAAATATTCGAGTCTCTGTATTCCAATCTTGTATTCCATCTTCTCAAAAGTTGAATATGTAGAAAATATTATCCACCAATATTTTCATATCGATTTAAATTAATCTCATCAAACCAAGAAGCTGCTACAAGTCATTACCTTGAGTTGCTTGCAACATGCCTGCATCAGCTGCTTGTAGAAAACTTCAATAGACAGCGGAGTAATAAATGGACATCCACAAAAATATTTTCAAAGCATTCCTCCTTGGATGTTCATTATTATGTGCCTCGTTAAAACCTTACTAGGAAAAACCTCGTGGGAAAAAATCCTAGTCAAGGAAAAAGAGTACACTAATGATATACATTGCAAGCTGACTCATTAAAAACCTTACCAGGAAAAAACTCGAGCAAGGGAAAAAAAGTACAATACAGAGACTTGGGGTATATCTAGACCAAGGAGTTCATCATTCTCTTCTGGAGGTAAGAACGGATCCTTGATCCGTGTAGGAGAAGAACTATATCTTGCTAGTAAATTAACAAAAAATATTATGTAAGGCATTATAATATTAACAAGATACATTAGTGCACCAATTGCGCTGAGATATGGTACTTCGGGACCAAGGAGTTCCTCATCCTCTTCTAGAGGTCGGAACAAATCCGTATCCACTTCAAGTGATCGAATAACCATTGGCGTACTCAATGGGTGTGCTTTGTCCATGTAAAAGCGTTTTAAGACCCTTGTTGTATAGGCATGTTGATGGATAAAGATCTCGTCTGCTAAATGTTCAATTTGCAGACCAAGACAAAGTTTTGTCTTTCCAAGATCTTCCATCTCAAATTATTTCTTAGGATATTCAATTGCATTTTGGATCTCTTCTGGAGTTCCAACAAGATTTATGTCATCAACATAAACAGCAAGTATAACAAATTCTAAATACATGGACAAATATCATATATGTAACTTTGTTTCAGCAAATATTCACTGAGGCGATAATACCATATACGCCCAGATTGCTTTAAACTGTACAAAGATATTTATAATTTGATCTAGTACATTTTCTGAGACTTTGAATTATATGCTTCAGGCATTTTAAATCCTTCAGGGATCTTCATTTAGACTTAATCAAATGAGTCATATAGGTTATGCCTTGCATTTAAATGGCATGACATATTCAGGTGTCTAGACTACTGGTCTGATCCTCACAATATTTCACAGTATTGTACACTATATTGTATCAAATATATCATCGGCGATCACTTTGTATCGGTTCGTAAGTGACATAACTTGTTGAGATCTCATCACTTTCTTTATTTTTATGTACCTGAACTTCTTTTGGAGTTTTATGAAATATTATGTCGTGGGCTCTTCTAGATCTTATTTTCTCCTCATTTTGATCATTAACTCCTTATCATTTTTCAAGGATTGTTACTTCTGGAACCGATTGATTTATCATGCTTCATGCGTACAGTAAACTCTATCCTTCAGGGACTTTAATTTTAATAGGAGAATTTGTAGCAGAAATATGATATTGAATTTTGGATCAGCAAATGCTTCTGGCATTTGACTTGGATTATCTTCTAAGTGAGGATTATATTAATGATAATTCGATTCATATAGCATATTTTTCAGTTGTGTATTCCATCCCCCAAATGTTAGAAAACTAACATATATTTCAAATATTATTTGGGAAACATATCTTTGTGTATGGTGGTAGAAAAATTAATCATATATCACACATCAAAAGATAATAAAAATATTTGATTTCTGATCGTAAACCAATTGTGAGGGGAGGACTTATCATATATTGTTGATCTGATGCATACAAGTGCTACTATATGCAATTTAGAAAATCTTAGACCAACAAATGAACCTTTCTTCTCATAAACAATGGTTTTGCCATTAATAGGAGATATTCAATGCTAAACAACTTAGATATAAACCAGCATTATCAAGATGAACTATCTTGATTTCATAATCTGAAAGTTTTGCTCTTAGTTGAGAAGAGTAATCTCAAATGTCAAATTGCAGGTTGACAATGAACACACATGTAACCATCTTATATATGTATCTATAAGTAGTTCACATGATACGTGAATGAGACCATATTCACCTTTTATATATTCCATAATTCAGGGGTCTTAGTCCCAACTTTAGCCAGTATAACCAATTTATTATGAGAACAAGTAGCACAAAAGAATTCTTGAAGAATCTTCTAGTTCTTCAGTATATTCTTATCTGAATTCTCAAATAGCTCATTTAAAAATGGCAAATGAAAACTTCAAGTTTATCATGACATGTGCTATCTCTTAGTAAACTTCTGGTTTACTATGGCACAAACTTTTGCATTAGTAAACTTCTGATTACTGTGGCTAATTTTGTATAAGTAAATTTTTAATTTACTGTAGTTGATTTTGCATTAGTAAACTTCTGGTTTATTGTGATACATGATGTAGTACAAATTGAAGAATAAGGCGGGTAACTTCTCACATACATATTTACCCCCTATGATTGTGGAAACATGAAGATTTTCAATCTTTCAATCATTTGTAGTCTCAGTATGATTGTCATTTGTATTAGTAAACTTCAAGTTTAATACAACATATATTTTGATCATAATCATATAATATGAATGACATATTTGTATACAATCTCTTCAAGAGCCTTTATTCATTATCCACAATCTAATATTTATCGAACAATATTAGTGACATATGTCTTCTAGATAAACAGTTAGCTCTTCAGGAGTTTTTGATCAATTTTGTACTACCAAATATCGCTCAGATACTTCACCAATTTTTTGACAAATGTCTCCTTCAGGGAGAAACGCCATTAATATTTGAATATTTTATATCAAAGCGGTAACCACATAGTCATTACATCCTTTAGGGAAAGATACACAAGTTGTTATTTCCTTCGGGGAACTCGATAACTAACTATACCATATTAATGTGGTTATAGTAGAAAGCATTTTACAAGAATGCTTTTGCCTTGGAATGATATTTAATAAAATTTTCTAAGATATTTTACGTACAACGGGTACGTACGACAATGATCTTTATGCCACAAAAATAAGGTTTATATCCTTTGTTATTCTACCTCTTCAGGAGGTGAGTTGTGGTATTTTTTCATTCACTCCAGGGAACGAAAATGTGCTTCAAAAATAACTTTGAATAGCTTATTACTTTGTTTAACCACAGAAAGATACAATTTCATAATATTTTCCTGCTTCAAGAGAAAATTTCAATTGTGTTACTTCTTCAGGAGCAAATTTAAATACGAAATATTGAGTATATATTCCATCAATCATATTACCACTTCTGGAGGTGAATTAATATATTCATATCAAATGCGCGTTCATATTTACGAGCTTTATTAATATTGTCACATCCACTTCGGGGAATGAATTAATATTTATCAAAAGTTCTCATCCTTCAGGGAACGGAACATAATTATCTGAACGTGCATTAATCACACCAAATCATGTGATGCTTCAACCTCTTTTAAGAAAATGCTACTCCAGGAGCAAATCGAGGCATGCAAGTAATATAGAGAAATTTTCTCTAACTTATCTTCAATTGTAACCATAGAAAACCTAAAGTATCACTTCTGGTGGTTATAGGCATACACCACTTCTGGTGGTTAACAAACTTTAGTTACAATGAGATATACAAAACATAACCACTTCTGGTGGTTATATATTTCTTGCAAACCCTGTTGGAGTTTAAGTGGATCTAACAATGTTATTCACTTTATAATCCTTTATTAAGATAATAAGGATGAAAACTAATGCCAAAATAGGTAATGTATATGTAGCATATAACCAAGCAAGCGATGATAAAGATATTAAACCAAATATAAGCAAAATGCTCAAATTACTTTACACAAATTTGGCCACTCCAGACGTAAGTGATATCCACCTCACTATTGCCACGAAGAAAAGCTCATCACCTCAAGGATATAACCTGTCTTATGATGCTCAGAGTGAACAAGATCTAACCACTGACGTAGGAGCATCGCTTACATCAGAGATGAACACTGAAATAGAAATTAAATTCAAAGTAGTGCTCAAAATGATAGAGTCTCGTGCTGATAACGTGTTATAAAATAAAGACGATAAAGAAACCGAAGACAAGTAGAGAGAAAGATATTTATTTCAACTTCAAATTCATGTACATAATGAACTGAAATCTCCTCTATTTATAGAAGAAAGGAAGTTGTTATGTAAGTTGCTACTGCAAGCTGCTGTGTAAGCTGCTACTGCAAACTTGTATTGGGGAAAATTGTATTCATATATATGGTGGCGTGTCATGACATGTGGAATGGTCAATGAGTTATATTAAGCTACGAGTCAAGAATTACAAAATATACACAAGTAAGGAAAAAGAAAGAGGCATGAGATGAGAGGATCAGCGCCCGCTCCTGTTTAAGTTCATTTACATATGTGCAATGAGAAGAATGAACCTAGCTAAAGAAAAGGGTGCAAATACGGCATGAAAATGGAATTAAATGTTGAAGCCGTTAAGAAATATACGCATTCAATGTAATGATTATATAACGTAGCATTTAATGGCATTAATTACTCATAATAGCCTTATTATGATTTAGGCATAACGTGCATTCCCAAAGATCCCCAAAGGGACCTATAAAAGGAGAGATATGTAATCAGTTGAAGGATAAGTAACTATTGAAATATACTTTAATTTATTTGCTTTCTGAGAATATAATTTTCAAGTTCTTTTCTTTATATACCTTTTTCGATTATCAGTAACCCAATTCTTCTAAATTCTAGCTTTGGCTAAAAATCTATTTTTTGGTTAAACAAATTGGTTCTATTACCGGAAATCTGATAATCAATTATATTTCAACTTGATTTTTCTGTGTTGAATCAACTATGTTGAACAACAACGACAACACTCAAGGAAATCAAATCAATAAGCAAAATCAGGGAGATCCTCAAAATAATGATAATCAAGTTCCAACTCCGCACGACTCACTGCGTCAATCTTGTGAGGGCACTCCTGATGGGTCTCACACAGAAGAACGTGGTCAATTTGCGAATGAATAGGCTATGAATGATGCCTTACAAAAACTTATTGCCTCACAAGTCAATAAAGCTCTTCAGGCTTTTGTCAGCCAATTACCTACTGCTCCAAACAACAATACTTTGGAAAATCCTCGTTCTGGATTATTTAATTCAGGCAATGGTGGAACCCCTAGTGAAACACAGGAGGGAGACCCAGGTAATCCAATTAATTTTGATTTACAAAATCTTGTACTAACTTTGCAGAAATAGCTTAAAGAGCAAAAGGAACGCATAGAACAAATACCCGGAGTACCACCTGTGATCAAGGGAGTAGATATAGATAAATATTCTCAACAACCATGGAAGCCAAGTGTGGCCCCCTCCCAATTCCAAAGAAGTTTAAGATGCCTGACATTCCAAAGTAAGATGATACATCAAACCCGAGAGATCACGTTACTGCATTCACAACAGGCGTCAAGGTCAACGATTTGACTAAGCAAGATATTGAATCAGTCCTATTCAAAAAAATTGGTCAAACGCTCACTATAGGGGCCTTAAAATGGTACTCTTTTACCTGAAAATTCTATAAATTCGTTTGCTGAGCTTGCAGATCTATTTATTAAAGCACATTCGGGAGCTCAAAAAGTTGAAAAGAGAATGGAGGACATCATCAAAATCAAGCAAGGAGATTCAGAGCTGCTTAGAGAGTTCGTAGATAGATTTCAAAGGGAAAGAATGACGCTGCCGCGAGTACCTGACAATTGGGCAGCCATAGCTTTTGCCAGCAATTTGAATGAGAAGGGTTCAGAAGCCACGAGGTGACTCAAAGAAAGCCTTCGTGAATTCCCAGAAACAACGTGGAATGATGTCTACAGTAGATACAGTATAAAGATGAGGATTGAAGTGGATATAATTTTACGACATAAATAGAAGAAAAAGTAAGTTCAAGACGTGTAGAAAACAAAAAAAGATCTGGTAAAAACAGGTACGAGCCTTACATGGGACCTGCAGGAAAGGACTCATGCTCAAGGAGTGATAATCAAATGTACGATCACAAATCTAGAAGCAGGGAATCAGGCTCTTCATCAAAGTTCGGGAATGATCGGAACTCACGTGGACCACGTGACAATGAGGGAAGTTTAAAAGCAAGGTTTGGTGGTTACAATTTTAACGTAACCACCTCTGAAGTCGTTGCTGTTTTAAGAAGCGTGGGAGATAAGGTACAATGGCCCAAGGAGATGAGATCGAATCCAAACAGACGAAACCCTGACCATTGGTGCGAATTTCACAACGACCACTGGCATAAAATCGCAGATTACAGATTTTTGCAAGGTGAGGTTGATCATTTGTTAAAGCAAGGGTATCTCACTGACCTATTTAGTGAGAAAGGTAAACAAGCATATATGAAGAACAGACAGGAGCCTCCGAAACTGCCGTCACCCAAAAGAACCGTCAATGTTATGAGTGGGGGTGAGGATATCAATGGTGTTTCATATACCGCAACTAATAAAACCTCCAAGATATCAATAACTCATGGGAAGCGGTTGCGACATGTACTAAAAGAAGAGAATATTACATTCAACAATACAGATGTCGAGGGTCTCTTAACTCCACATAGCGACGCACTGGTAATATCTTTACTTGTATATGATACTAACGTGAAACGAGTCTTGATTGATCCAGGCAATTCTGTGAATATTATTTTGATGCGAGTATTACGCGAAATGCAAGCTAAGGATAAATTAATTCCAAAAGCACACACTTTTGGGATTTGACAACTCTAGTGTTGTAACAAAAAGAGAAGCAATCCTTACTACATTCGTAGAAGGCGTTGTGATAGATACCAAATTCCAAGTCGTTGATATGGAAATGGCTTATAACATGATTCTTAGGAGATCATGGATCCATGACATGGATGTTGTTCCATCAACGTTACATCAAGTTATTAAGTTCCCATCACCTTGGGGGATATGTTAAATCAGAGGCGATCAACAAACTTCTAGAAACATCAATTTCGTTGCAAATTCAACAGATAAGGTTGAAGACAAATAGCAATTACAGAATTTGGGGGGGGGGGATATGGTATCAACCTCAACTGAACGAGAGCAAGTAGATGTGGATTCAAGACCTGGTACCATTCAAGAACCAGAGGAGAACAACAACATCAAAACAACCGTAGAAGAATTAGAGGCTGTGGTATTATTTATACACTGGCCCGAGAGGAAAGTGTATATAGAAGTCAATCTCAGCCCGGAGGTAAAGCGTAAGTTAATTGAATTTTTAAAAGCTAACGCAGATTATTTTGTTTGGTCCCATTCTGACATGATAGGTATACCGCCGGAGGTTATGACTCATAAACTAAATGAAGATCCATCATACCCTCCAATCAAGCAAAAGAAAAGAAAGCAAGGAACTTTCAAGAATAAGGTGATTCAAGAAGAATTTCAAAAATTGCTGAAAATTGGTTCAATTCGTGAGGTAAAATATCCTGACTGGTTAGCTAACACTATTGTGGTTCCTAAGAAGAACGGTAAGTGGTGAGTCTGTGTGGATTACACAGACCTTAATAAAGCCTGTCCAAAAGATTCTTTCCCTTTACCGCACATAGATCAATTAATTGATGCTACTGCAGGGCATGAGCTATTAAGTTTCTTAGATGCATATTCAGGTTATAATCAAATCAAAATGGATCCAGAAGATGAGGAAAAAACTTCTTTCATAACAGACAGGGGGACTTATTGTTATAAGATAATACCCTTTGGTCTTAAGAATGCATGTGCGACATATCAGAGGTTAGTTACTCAAATATTTCAAGAACATTTAGGTAAGACAATGGAGGTATATATAGATGATATGCTAGTTAAGACTCAGCATTCAGAAGATCATATATCGCATCTATCCGGAACGTTTAAAATTTTGCGAAAATACAATATGAAGTTGAATCCAGAAAAATGTGCATTTGGTGTGGCATCAGGTAAGTTTATAGGTTTTCTTATTTCTAACCGCGATATTGAAGTAAATCCTGCACAGATTAAGGCCATTGAAGAAATCCCTGATATACTTTCAAACAAGAAATAAGTACAAATACTGACGGGAAGAATCGCAGCTTTGGGAAGATTCATTTCTAAATCATCGAAAAAATGTTTTAAATTTTTCTCGGCTCTTAAAAAGCAGGATCATTTTGAGTGGGATGAGGGGTGTCAACAGGCACTTAGAAATTTGAAGACTTACTTATCAAATCCGCCTTTGCTAGCAAAACCAAAAGCCGGGGAGAGACTTTTCATCTACCTTGCTATTTCAGAAGTTGTGGTAAGTACGGTTTGGTTCGTGAAGAATAAGGTTAGCAATCTCCTATCTATTATGTTAGTAAATCTTTATTATATGCAGAGACACAGTATCCACAACTGAAAACACTAGCACTTGCTATAATCATGGCATCTAGAAAGTTAAGATCATATTTTTAATGGCATCCCATTGTTATGGTAACTGCATACCCTTTACGTAGTATATTTCATAAGCATGAGTTGTCAGGAAGGTTAGCCAAATGGGTCATAGAACTGAGTGAATATGAAATCACGTACCTACCTAGAACAACAATAAAGTCCCAGATATTGGCTGATTTCATGGCTGATTTTAGCCAAGGGATGCAGTTAGAAGCTAAAAAAGAAGTTCAGGTACTTAATGGGGCTAATTCAGGAACATGGACTTTATAAAAGAGCTGGATTAGGGATTGTTTTGGTACCACCTACGTGTGAAACTATTAGGCATGCTATTAAATGTCATTCCATAACTAATAATGAAGTAGAGTATAAAGTTGTGATTGCAGGTTTGGAATTGGCACGAGAACTTGGTATAAGTCAAGTGGTGATCAAAAGTGATTCTCAGCTGCTAGTTAATCAAATGTTGGGGACTTATACAGCTAGGGAAACAAGGATGCAACAATACTTGAAAAAGGTACGAGAACTGATAAATCAGTTTCAAACTTGGAAGGTCATCCAAATACCAAGGGATGAAAACGTTGAAGCAGATGCCTTAGCCAATCTTGCATCCGTAGCAGATGTGGAAAACGATGCAAATGCCTCAGTTATTCATTTATTTCATTCAGTTTTAGAACCAGATAAGAATGAGGTAAATTTTAATAATTAACTTGGGATTGGAGAAACGAAACTGTTGCTTTTTTACAGTATGGTACCGTCCTTGATGACAAGAAGAAAGCATACGCGCTTCGAAAAAAGGCCGCTCGTTACTGTTTAAAATAGGGCAACCTTTACCGTAAAATGTTTGGTGTCCCCTTAGCAAGATGCCTCGGATCTTCTCAGACAGAGTATGTAATGAGGGAAATACATGAGGGGCATTGCGGGAACCACGCAGAAGGAAGATCACTGGTAAGAACCTTGATTAGGGCAGGGTACTACTGGCCCAAAATGGAAGAAGAAGCGGAAAGTTTCGTGGCTAAATGCGATAAAGGCCAGAGATACGATAATAATATGCGCCGACCAGCAGAATTATTACATCCGGTTATTGCGCCGTGGCCATTTATGAAATGGGGAATGGACATAGTAGGATCGTTGCCTCAAGCAAAAGGACAGGTAAAGTTTCTGCTCGTACTTACTGATTATTTCATTAAATGGGTGGAGGCAGGAGCATTTAAACAGGTGCGAGAAAAGGAGGTCAAGGACTTCATTTGGCGTAACATCATCTGCCGATTCGGTGTACCAAAGGAAATCGTATGTGACAATGGTCCTCAATTTATCGGAGCTCAAGTCACAGAGTTTCTTGAGAGTTGGCAAATAAAAAGGATTACGTCTACACCTTATCATCCAGTGGGTAATGGACAAGCAGAATCAATAAATAAAGTGATCATTAATAATTTAAAGAAGCGATTAGATGAGTCAAAGGGTAATTGGCCTGAAGTGTTACCCGGAGTTTTGTGGGCATATCGCACAACAACAAAAAAGAGTACAGGTGAAACACCCTTCTCTTTGGCTTATGGAGCTGAGGCACTAATCCCAGTTGAAATAGGAGAACCAAGTACAAGATTCTCAAAAGCAGCACAAGAGTCTAATGATGAAGAGATGCGGGTCAATTTGGATTTATTGGAAGGCAGGAGAGAATCTGCGCTAAGAAGAATGGCAACACAAAAACAGGTGATCGAACGTTACTACAACAGGAAAGCACGCCTGAGATACTTCAAAATTGGGGACTTAGTGCTTAAAAAGGTTTTTCAATCTACAAAGGCAGCCAACGCGGGTAAACTAAGTCCAACCTAGGAAGGACTCTACAGATTTCGTGATATTGCAGGAAAAGGAGCATATAAGTTGGAAACAATGGACGGGCAGACACTTCCTTCACATTGGAATGCTGTTCATTTGAAGAGATACTACTTCTAAGGGAAAACCCACGGTCAGGTATTGCCATGTTAAATTTTATTTTTTGAAATTGTTAAAATTTTACTAACGATTTTAGATGATAGGCAGAACGCTCACCCGTACTAAATGATGAGTCACGACCTGTAAGGAAGAATGGAATAAACTAAAATTCCTGGCCCAGGGTTACAATTATTCTGATAGAAATATAAACGGGTTAAGCAGTCTTCATCTATAATCGCACCCCCGAGTCCCGTATATATTTCCTTTTCAGGAAAAGGACCAGGTGAAAGAGACTATCAAGTGCTCGAGGCTTCATACTTCAACACTCAAATACTTGGGGGACTACATAGAATATACAGTCAGTGTATATAAAAGGCAAAAAGATTGAGTAAAAATCAAGCCTAAGAAGAGTCAAGTACGGAGTGGAAGTTAAGGAGTCATGGCATTCATCATAGTGTTCTTTCCCATGAGAACAATGGAGTCACGTCTCAAACCCTTCCTAACAATGGAGTCACCTCTCAAACCCTTCCTAATGTTTTGA
>MDKF010583766.1:0-12525 GCA_026770625.1 Nicotiana glauca
TAAAATTACTCGGAAAACTAATTCGCAACAATTCCGCAATAAAAATACAAAAGTGAACCATTTTTTGTGATTTTTCTTATTTTTTTCTAAAACAAATTAATACCTGATTAATACTGAATGTGATATCAAATTCCCAAATGCAAATGCATATTTTTTGTATTTCCATATAAATTATCATGCACGAATAAAATGCAACCAATTAACACAAAATTCAACAAAATTCACAAAAATTTTAAAATAATAAAGAAATTATTTTATTTGAAACTTTTGGAATAAGTTTGCTTAGGGCAAAAAATCACGTGCTCACAGTAGCGAGACCTATGTAACCTAGAGCTCTGATACCAACTTGTCACGATCTGGATTTCCCACCATCGGTAGTCGTAATGGTGCCTACTATCGGAGCTTGGAAAGCCACACATTTTAACATTCTCAGATAACACCTCAACAATATAAATAAAACAAGTAATTTCAATAAAAGTGAAAGCCTCAAAAGCATAGATAACTGAAATCCAAAAATGCAGAAGTTTAACATTTCTCTACCCAGGGCTGGTGTCGCTAACTCACGAACTACTAAAGAGTGCTAAAAATAAGTCTGAATAGAAATACATCTGCGTTTGCCTCGGTACAAGGAAAACAAACTAATAACATAGAAGGGACTCTGGCATGCGAACGTCATCTAGGATACCTCGTAAGTCCCTGGACTGAAGTCAGCTCCCGATCAAATCCTACGGTTGAGGCCAAAAAGCTGCTCCGATACCGTGATCTGTGCAAAAGAGCACAGAAGTGTAGCATCAGCACAACCGACCCCATGTGCTGGTAAGTGTCTGGCCTAACCCCGGCGAAGTAGTGACGTGGCTAGACAGGACTACCAAACCAACCTGTGCAGTTTAATGTATATATACATGCAAAAAAAGGAAAAAACACAGAAATTAAACAGTTAAGAGGGAGGGGAGCATACTATGGGGGAAGTACAGTCCGGATATAAGGTCAGCAATTTAAGTAAGAAACGGGGCAATAACAATAGTTAATGAGGGCAGGAAAATTAACAATTGCACGGCATCAACCTTCGTGCTTTTACTCTCATTCTCACCAAAAGCAATCAAATAAAGTGCATGGCATCAACCTTCGTTCTTTCCCTCACATAACTCTCATATCATAGCACAGAATGATCCTTCGTGCAATTGTAATCAAATCAGAGCACGGAATGTTCCTTCGTGCATAAATAATCAAAACATGGCACGGAATGACCCTTCGTGCAAATATAATCAAAACATGGCACGGAATGACCCTTCGTTCATTGTCACTCTTCCTCACCCAAACAGTAATCACAATGAAACGGGTCGAGGGGATAGACAGATAATAAGAAATGTCTCTGCAAGGGAAAAACACAAGTAAACAGCTAAATCCCGGCAAGGGAGCAACAACAATAACCTTCACATCCCAGCAAGGGAGATATTCGACATACTCAAACCATCCCGGTAAGGGATTAATCATATCTCTTTTGTTTGCTTTCATTTCTTACTCAATAGTCTTTCTATCGTTCAAGTCAACGCTCCAAGAATTTACAATTTATAATTAGTCCCCATACTCTTCACATCACATAGAATTCATCAATTAACATGGAAGAGTCATAACAATATCAGAATAAGTACAAACAAGGACCCACGGTCATGCTAGACACTGGTGTATAGATACTCGTCACCATGCCTATACACCATACTCAACATTTAGCAATTATCAAATAACACTCTAATCCTATTCCCTCAAGCCAAAGTTAGATCAAACACTTAGCTCGAATGCTCCCAACTCGACTCAATCCTCTAGTACAGCTTTACCCCTCAAATTCATCACAAAATCGCTCGAATCTAGTCACAAATTACTTGAATGTATCAACAAATGCTAATTGAATCAATTTGAATGCATGAAAATGAATTTCCCAAAGTTTTACTCAAAAATTCCTAAAATGCCCGGGCTCACGTGGTCAAAACCCAAGGATCGGATCAAAACCCGGTTACTCATTCCCCCACGAGTCCATATCTATGATTGGTTATAAAATCGGACCTCAATTTGAGGTTCAAATCCCCAAATTTAAGAAAACCTAGGTTCTACCCAAAATCCTCATTTTCACCCATGGAAATCTATGATTTTAAGATGAAAACATGTTTAATGATGATAAAGATTGAAGAAATTGAGTGGAAATTTACTTACAAATGATTTGGGGAAGAAAGTTTTGTTGGAAAATGGCCTATGGAGTGTTTGAGTTGAAAGAATGAAGAAATGAGGTGAAAATTTGTCTAAGTATGAAAAACTGCAGGCCTCGGATATGTGAAATGCGATCATAGGTTCGCAATTGCGAACCCAGCAAACCTGGGAAATGCGAAAAACAGTTCGCATTTGCGAACAATGAACAGTCCAGGGGTTTTCGCATTTGCGACCAAACCCAGTCCGCATTTGCGAGAAATTGATCGCATTTGCGATCCTATGCGTAGGTCTCATACTTCGCATTTGCGACATCAGAGCTCACTTTTGCGAGTCTCTCTTCGCATTTGTGAAAATCACAGAAGCTCCAAAAATACCAAATTTTTCCTAGTGTTCAGAAAGCACTCAACGCCTATCCAAAACTCACCCGAGCCCTCGGGGCTCCAAACCAAACATGCACCTGACCTCAAAAACATCGTACGGACTTACTCGTGCGATAAAATCACCAAAATAACATCATGTAAATAGAATCAAGCCTCAAAACACATGATTTTCTTCTAAGCTTCATAAACTTTCAAATTTGGAACTTATAGTTCGAAACACGTCAAACGACGTCCGATTTCAACCAAATTTTTCAGAAAGCGCTTAAATCATATATAAGACTTAGACCGGGTATTAGAAACCAAAATACGAGCCGGATACCATAGTCTTATGATCAAATTTCCTTTCCATTTTCCTTAATTAATTTCATAAAAACAATTTCACAAAAAAATTCTTTTCTCGGGCTCTAGACCTCGAAATTCGACTCCGGGCATATGTCTGAGTCCCATATTTTTCTACGGACCCTTCGGGACCATCAAATCACGGGTCTAGGTCTGTTAACCAAAAATATTTACCAAGGTTAACTTTAATCATTTCAAATCATGACTACGCGCCCGGACTACGCACGTAAATCGAGGCAAGTAAAAATGAGGTTTTCAAGGCCTCGAAAGTGCGAAAATGAAAGAGAAAACAAGTGATGACCCTTTGGGTCGTCACATTAATATGCTATGGATCGGGCTGCACGCCGCAGCGATATATATATATATATATATATATATACCGGTGTCTACACACCCCAGTGAGCGCAGTCAACTATTATTATTGGATCGAGCTGCACGCCACAGTAGTATATTTATATATGGATCGGGCTGCACGCCGCAGCAGTATACTATACAGATCGGGCTGCACGCCACAGCGGTATAATTAGGATTTCGGTTATCGTGAGAAATAAATGAGTTGAGTACTGGCTTAGAGGATTTTACCGGATTTCTTCATTTAGTTGTTGTCTTAATGTTCTTACTGTTTTAATATAGAACTGCGTAGTGTTTTTACGAGTTTTCTTTCCGTCAGTCATTATTTATTGCTATTACTCACTGAGTCGGGGTACTCACATTATTCCCTGCACCATGTGTGCTGATACAAGTATTCCGGAGGCATAGTTGAGCTTTCTGCTGCTGTTCAGATTATCACCGGAGTTATCGAGGTAGCTACATAGCGTCCGCATGACCTGATTTCTCCCCTTATCCTCTTTACTTTCCGTATTCTAGACTATTCTATGTATAGGGTGCTACTCAGACTTGTATTAGAGGCTCTTGACTCATGACACCATATCGGTAGGATTTGTAGTTGGTATTTTCTTGGTTTCCGCACATGTTATCTACTGTTACCGAGTTATAATCATGTTAAGTTGGCATTTAAAACATGTTAACTGATAAATAACTATATATGAGGAATGGAGAGTGTTGGATTGGTTGGGCTTGCCTAGCATTGTGTTGGGCGCCATCACGATCGGGGTTTGGGTTATGACAAGTTGGTATCAGAGCCTAGGTTACTAGGTCTCGCGAGTCATGAGCTGGTTTTGTAGAGTCTCACGGATTGGTATGGAGACGTCTGTACTTATCCTCGGGAGGCCGCAGAACCTGTTTGGAAAACTTCACATTCTTGAAATTCTGTCGTGCGAACTTGTTGATCCAAGTACTAAACTTCTCTTTATTATATTCTCCCATAGATGGTGAGGACACGAGCTACCGGACGTGATGGACGACCACCAGTACCACCTACTGAGGCTACTAGAGGCCGTGGACACGGTCGTGGTCGTGGTCGTGGTCGTGATAGAGGCAAAGCAGCAGGGGTAGCACCTGTGGATCCTTTAGGGTCCCCAGCTGAGGACCAGATACCAGCAGCACCAGTTCAGCCACCATCTGTGCCCATTGTGATTCCGGGACTCCAGGAGACATTGGCCCAGATACTGACAGTTTGTAGGGGCCTGGCTCAAGTGGTTTCAGCCACCACAGCAGCAGCAGCTACTTCACAGGCCGGGGAGGGCAATCAGACCCCTGCTGCTCGCACACCTGAGCAGGTAGTACAGGGATTACAGACTCCAAAGGCACCTCCAGCTCAGCCAGTGGTACCAGTTCAGGAGTACAGGGTTCCAGTTATGCCCGAGGACGAGCAGCGTCGCCTCAAGAGGTTTGGTAGACTCCAGCCTCCTACATTTAGTGGAGCTGAGGGCGAGGATGCCCAGAGTTTTCTCGATAGATGTCAGCGGATGCTCCGTACAGCCGGGATTATTGAGTCCAGCGGTGTGGCTTTTACTACATTTCAGTTTACTAGAGCTGCCTTCACCTAGTGGGAGGCATATGAGCGGCGTAGGCCGGTTGGTGCAGCACCTTTGACTTGGCAGGATTTCTCCACTCTCTTATTGGAGAAGTATGAACCGCAGTCCCGCAGAGAGGAATTGCATAGATAGTTTGAGGGGCTACGACAGGAAGAGCTGTCAGTGACCCAGTATGAGATGAGATTTTTTGAGTTGTCTCGGCATGCAGTTTGGTTGGTCACGACGGATAGTGAGCATATACGGATGTTTGTTGATGGTCTCCACTACCCTATTCATATTCTTATGACTAGAGAGAGAGTGATGGGGGCTTCATTTGAGGAGGTGGTGGATATAGCTCGAGATATTGAGTCAGTTCGCCGCCAGGATCGAGATGAGAGGGAGGCCTCGAGGTTCTGGTAGTCACAGTGGCGCTCCTTCGAGGGGCCAGTTCCAGCAGGGTCGGGGTAGCTCTTTCAGGCCCGCTCAATCGGCCCATCCCGAGTATCGCGGGGCATCTTCAGGTCATAGTTATCAGGGTTCTCAGTACAGTCAGCCATCTCTCAGCGCTCTTCCAGCACATAGTTCATCTCGTGCTCCGTTTGCTCAGTGTTCTTCCAGGACGAGTGCATCATCTAGCCACTCTGGCACGAGGGGTTCCCTTCAGTCCTAGTTCCTATCACCCGGGAGCTGCTATGAGTGTGGAGAGTTCGGGAATATACGGAGGGAGGGTCCTCGTCGTGCTGCTAGCTCATCTCAGCGGAGGGGTCAGCCCTCATCTTCTAGTCCAGTTTCTTCAGCACCCGTTCCACCAGTTATGGGTGAGGGTCTGGCAGCCAGGGGTCGCCCCAGAGGGGGAGGCCGATCGGGTAGTGGTCAGGCTCGCTTTTATGCTCTTCAGGGCAGGACAGATGATATTGCTTCGGATGTTGTTATCATAGGTATTATTTCAGTCTGCCACAGGGATGCCAGTCTTATTTGATCCTGGTTCTACCTATTCCTATGTGTCTTCATATTTTGCTCATCATTTGGGTACGACCTGAGGGTGTATTGCCTTACTTGTTCATGTATCTACCCCGGTGGGTAATACTATTATTGTAGACCATGTATATCGATCGTGTTTAGTGACTATTGGGGGTCTGGAGACCCGAGTTGATCTATTTCTATTGAGCATGGTGGATTTTGATGTTATTTTGGGCATGAATTGGTTATCTCTGTGTCATGCTACTCTGGACAGTCATGCTAAGACAGTTACTCTGGCTATACCGGGTGTTCCGAGGATCGAGTGGTGTGGCGTGACTGACTATGTTCCTAGCAGGGTGATTTCTTTCCTAAAGGCCCAGTGTATGGTTAGGAAAGGTTGTCTATCATATTTGATTTTTGTGAGTGATGTTGGAGCCGAGACTCCTAGCATTGATTATGTCCCAGTTCTGAGGGAGTTTCCCGATGTTTTTCCTGCAGACCTGTCGAGCATGCCACCGGACAGGGACATTGATTTTGGTATTGACCTAGTGCCGGGAACCCAACCCATTTCCATTCCTCCATATCATATGGCACCAGCGGAGTTGAAAGAATTGAAGGATCAGCTTCAGGAACTCCTAGATAAGGGGTTCATTCAACCTAGTATGTCACCGTGGGGTGTGTCGGTCCTATTTGTGAAGAAGAAGGATGGCACCATGAGAATGTGCATTGACTACAGGCAATTGAACAAAGTAACAATGAAGAACAAGTATCCCATACCTCGTATTGATGATTTATTTGACCAGCTTCAGGAGGCGAGGGTATTCTCTAAGATTGATCTATGTTCAGGCTATCACCAGTTGAAGATCAGGGATTCAGATATTATGAACACTGCTTTCAGGACTAGATATGGGCACTATGAGTTTCTTGTCATGTCTTTTGGGCTGACTAATGCCCCAGCAGCGTTTATGCACTTGATGAACAGTGTATTTCGGCAGTATCTGGATTCATTCGTGATTGTTTTTATTGAATATCCGGGTGTACTCGCGTAGCCAGGAGGAGCACGCACAGCATTTGCGTGTGGTATTATAGAGATTGAGGGAGGAGAAGCTTTATGCAAAGTTCTCCAAGTGTGAGTTTTGGCTTGGGTCAGTGGCTTTCTTGGGGCACGTAGTGTCCAGCGAGGGTATGCAGGTTGACCCGAAGAAGATAGAAGCGGTGCAGAGTTGGCCTAGACCGACCTCAGCCACAGAGATTCGCAGTTTCCTTGGGTTGGCAGGTTATTATCGCCGGTTTGTTCAGGGATTTCCTCTATTGTGTCGCCCTTGACCAAGTTGACTCAGAATGGTGCTCCATTTGTGTGGTCGGATAAGTGCGAGGAGAGCTTTCAGAAGCTCAAGACAGCTTTGACCACGGCCCCAGTATTGGTGTTGCCCTCAGCCGCAGGTTCTTATACTGTATATTGTGATGCTTCGAGAGTTGGGATCGGATGTGTGTTGATGTAGGAGGGTAGAGTTATTGCATATGCTTCTCGTTAGTTGAAGACCCACAAGAAGAACTACCTTGTACATGATTTGTAGTTGGCTGCTATAGTTCATGCTTTGAAGATTTGGAGGCACTACTTGTATGGCTTATCTTGCAAGATATTCACCGATCATCGCAGTCTTCAGCATCTATTCAAGCAAAAGGATCTCAATTTGAGGCAGCGGAGGTGGATAGAGTTACTCAAGGACTATGATATTACCATTCTGTATCACCCGAGGAAGGCTAATATGGTGGCCGATGCTTTGAGCCGGAAGGCGATTAGTATGGGAAGTTTGGCGTACATTCCAGTTGGGGAGAGGCCCTTTGCAGTTGATGTTCAGGCTTTGGCCAATCGGATGGTGAGATTAGATATTTCAGAGCCTAGTCGGGTGTTGGCTTGTGTGGTTTCTCGGTCTTCGTTATATGACCGCATCAGAGAGCGCCAGTATGATGATTCGCATTTACTTGTCCTTAAGGACAGAGTTCAGCATGATGATGCTAGAGATGTGACCATTGACGATAATGGAGTGTTGAGGATGTAGGGTCGGATTTGTGTGCCCAATGTGGATAGGCTTCGGGAGTTGATATTAGAGGAAGCCCACAGCTCGCGGTATTCCATCCATCTGGGTGCCGTGAAGATGTATCAGGATTTGAGGCAGCACTATTGGTGGAGAAGGATGAAGAATGATATTGTAGGGTTTGTGGCTCAGTGTCTCAACTATCAGCAGGTAAAGTACGAGCATCAGAGGTCGGGCGGTGTACTTCAACGGATGATTATTCCCGAGTGGAAGTAGGAGAGGATTACTATGGAATTTGTGAGTGGTCTCCCTTGGACTTTGAAGAAGTTTGATTTGATTTGGGTGATTGTGGATCGGCTGACCAAGTCCGCACACTTTATTCCAGTATGTACTACCTATTCTTCGGTGCGGTTGGCAAGGATCTTTATTCGGGAGATTGTCCGATTGCATGGGGTTCCAGTGTCTATTATCTCATATAGGGGTACTCAGTTCTGGAGGGCTTTTCAGCGGGAGTTGGGTACACAGGCGGAGTTGAGCACAACTTTTCACCCTCAGACGGACAGGCAGTCCAAGCGTACTATTCAGATATTAGAGGACATGTTGCGTGCCTGTGTGATTAATTTTGGAGGTTCTTGGGATGAGTTTTTGCCGCTTGCTGAGTTTGCCTACAACAATAGTTATCAGTCGAGCATTCAGATAGCTCCGTATGAGGTGTTGTATGGGAGGCGGTATAGATCTCCTGTTGGATAGTTCGAGCCCGGCGAAGCTAGGTTATTGGGGACTGAGATGGTTCAGGATGCCTTAGAGAAGGTGAAGTTGATTCAGGAGAGGCTTCGTACAGAACAGTCGCGTCAGAAGAGTTATACGGACCGGAAGTTTCGGGATGTGTCATATATGGTGGGTGAGAAGGTCTTGCTGAAGGTCTCGCCCATGAAGGGTGTTATATGGTTTGGAAAGAAAGGGAAGCTGAGTCCGCGGTTAATTGGACCTTTTGAGGTACTTAGGAGGATTGGGGAGGTGGCTTATGAGCTTGCCTTGCCACCCATCTTGTCGAGCGTGCATCCGGTATTTCATGTATCTATGCTCCGAAAGTATGTTGGGGACCCGTCGCATGTATTGGATTTCAACACTGTTTAGTTGGATGATGATTTGACCTGTGATGTGGAGCCAGTGGCTATTTTGGGTCGTTAGGTTCGAAAGTTGAGATCAAAGGATATAGGTTCAGTAAAGGTGCAGTGGAGAGGCCGGCCCGTGGAGGAGGCTATTTGGGAGACCGAGCGGGAGATGCAGAGCAGATATCCTCACTTGTTTGAGGTTCCAGGTATATTTCTTGACCCGCTCGAGGACGAGCGTTTGTTTTAGTTGGGGAGGATGTGACGACCTGGCCCGTCGTCACGTGAGTTACCGCCCTGTTTCTCCATCTTATGTTTCTCTATGCTTCATTATCGGTATTCGATGTGATCGAGTTGATTTGGATTGGTTTTGGTAGGAAATGAGACACTTAGTCTCTTTAAGGAAGACTTGTTTTGGAAAAGTCAACCGGATGCTGACTATTGAGTTAGAGGGTTCGAATATGATTTTCGGTGATTCGGTCAGCTTCGGGGGATGATTTGTGACTTAGGAGCGTGATCAGAATTGATTTTGGAGGTCCGGTGTAGAATTAGGCTTGAATTGGCGAAGTTAGTGTTTTGGCGAATTCCGGTTGGTAGGTGAGATTTTTCTCCGAGGGTCAGAATGGAATTCCGAGAGTTGCAGTAGCTTCATTAGGTGATTTTGGATGTGTGTGCGAAATTTCAGATCATTCGGAGGTATTTTGGTCGGGTTTTTATCCTTGATGGCTTAGATCGTTTAAATCACATTAAATTGATAATTGGATTTTCTAAAAGACTTAAGCTTCGTCTTCTCAAATTAATAAAAGAGAATGGACTTTTTCCTGGATATTTGCTCCACGTGACTTCCTGACTATTTATTTGTCTGTGTGTGTTTATTTTGGAATGGGCCGAATGCCTCGGCAGATTAATAGATGCATCTATAGGCGCGCCGTCGACCCTCGGCAAGTGCACATTTATTTCTGTTGGATTGGGCCGTCGTCTCGGTATGATTTGTGCATGCTTGTATTGCTGCCTGGACTTGTTTAAGTCATTACATGCTTCCCTCTGGCTCGAGATCATCTTGTTAATAACGAAAAGAAATCTTGGAAAATTTCCTATGAAAGACTTATGTGTTTACTTGTTTTCCTCTATCTGAATAGCAATCATGTTAGAAAATAAATCCAGTGTTGAATATGTATATTGAGAACAAATAATCGTTGGACCATTAGAGTGTGTTAAAGTTGGCTATCTCGTCTCTACCTCTTCGGGATTAGGCGGGACACTCACTAAGTACACGTTGATTACGTACTCATACTACACTTCTGTGCATTTTTGTTGCACAAGTTCATGATATATTAGCGGCCTACTGGGCGCAGCAGCACGGACGATTCAGGGACTAGGTGAGTTGCAGTATGCGAGGCGACCCGTAGCTTTTTAAGTCCCTTCCTAGTAATTGTATTTCCTTTCTGTACATTGTATTCCGGACAGGTGTTGTGTTATATTTATATCCTTATCTGTAGTTGCTCATGCACTTGTGACACCGGGTTTCTGGGATGGTTTCAGTAAATCTTTGTATTAATTGGAATTATTTAAGTTTAAATTCGAGAAATGACCGTATTTTATGTGAAACAAAAAGGGGAAAACCTTAGATCTTCAAAAGTATTAAAAGAGGAAACGTATGGGTAATCTAATTGGCTGGCCTGACAGGGATGTCCGGCGCCATCACAACTGGTAGTGGATTTGGGTCGTGACAACATGGTATCAGAGCACTAGGTTCCCGTCGGTCTCACGAGTCATGAGCAAGTCTAGTAGAGTCTCGCGGATTGGTACAGAGACGTCTGCACTTATCCTCGGGAGGCTGCAGGACAGTTAAGAGTACTTCCCTTCTTGATTTCCTTATCGTGCGGTTCGATTCCTTTGAGGCTTGTTCCTTTGATTTCTTCCTACTCAATCTTACGCGAGCGCTTGCTATAAATCGAAAGTGGGGGGATTGCAATGGCACTACGAGTGTGGTACGGGATGATTTACCCGGTATAGTTGATTGGACTATTATAGTCATATTATGGAGGGATATTCCATTGTTTTAGCTCCGTAACAAAACTTCTGAGAGCCTTGAGGCTAGGCACAGGTTGTCATGATGCTTACGAGCGATTATTCCGTAGTATTGTTGTGATGGTAGGGTGTTTGCCCACATGTCAGGGCAGTGAATGAATTGAAGGGAGGTTTACTCAGTGTATAATCAATGGGATTCAGTATTTTATTCCTGACAAGGGAAAGTCAATCGAACCAAGGATGGTCAGAGGTGGACTAGTGGAAGTAATGAAGCGTGGTAATTGCACGCGTGAAGGAGTTCTCTCCTCTATTGGGGTGTTGTTGTCCTAATTGGACGTGTTAAGTTTATCGGTGTTATGATCTTCTATGATCAGCCCTTGGGGCAAGATATTGTGAAATGGCATTGGAAATGCAACTATCAGATATCACGGGATGCGGTGGTTCCGGACTGAATCAGTATTGTAAATGTTGGTGGTTTGATAAAGATGACCTTCGGAGAGGCTTGGGATTAATACCGAATTATGGATTCAAGTACTATGAAGATAAATTTTATTAAGGCAACAACTGAACAACAAGAGATGAGAAAGGACATGCGGAAAGTGTCAGGCAGAGTTTAAATTTCTAAAGGGTCAGGCTGAGAAAGCACAGGCCGAGCAGTAGATTGAAGAAGTGAGTTTTCCCAAAGTGGGAGAGCAGTAGAGCTGCGTAGAGGCTTGGTAATTGGAAGACTATGCACCTTAAGGGAGTCTGGAATGACTTAAGAATATCAGTGCTTGGTTATGGGCACTTTCAGATCTAATTCAAAGTGGGGATTTTAGCGACGGGAAATGGAAGTCGGTAGATTAACTCGAAGCATAGTGTTGTTATGCGGCAGGAGATTGTATATGACGGAAGGGAGGTGCTTGAAGTGAAGAAAGATGTAACACGACTTTGAAGCGAAGGGAGGTTGTCGCGCATTTAATGAATGTCCACGAGGGATGAATGGACTTGTACAGCTGGAGAGTGAGCTCGAACACAGGATGGGTTGTTGGTGTCGTAGTGATGGTACCCCATGTAGCAACGGTGAAAGGTGTTGGGGAGTGATTTCGACAGGTGGGGTATTCCAGTGAGCAGGGTAGCAGTTGCGTGGTTGGCAAGGCTCCTGCGAAGAGTTCTACTGGTTATGCAGCAAGGGGAATGGTTGTGTGAATGGTGATAATGATTTGGAGAATCCAATTGGGTTTCTACAGTAAGATATCGAGAATGCCAGCGATTGTTGGTGCGGAGATGGATGATGATTCAGAATATGAGAGATGGGGATTTACATGAGAATTCCGAGAATTTGCGGCGGATGGTCGCACAAGGTTTTGTCAACAAGAGATTAAAATTTTTTCTGGTGAACTCCAAAGCATTGTAATAATGGCTTCAAGCTAAGTGGGAAAGTCCCACCGCTTATGATTTGGGCTTCATGGTTAGCTACTTGCGAAGTTCTTGGTTAATAGCATACTGAGGGGTTATCTCAGCTACGGAAAACCATAAGTGGTAATTTGAGCAAATGAATTGTTGG